>PVJO010014851.1:0-46980 GCA_004026905.1 Hystrix cristata | reverse complement strand
GTGTTTTACTTCTGTAAACAATATGTATTTGTATTATGCATCTTTTAATAGCTGCCTTGACACATTCGTGTTTGTTGTCATCGCTGGTATACTTTGGACTTATTTCTTCCATATTGCTCTCCGTTTCGTTAGCCATACTTTTTCCTTTATTCTCAATAATTGAATCTCCTCTGTAACATCTCCAAGTTTCATTTCTGCTTAAACATCTCCAGCTTAAGGGTAGCAACTTCTAGTGGATCTTAGATAAAATAGTGCTGTGTAATCACTTTCCCCCTTAATTTCTGCACAATGGTGTCCACATCGCATCCTGCAGAATGAGTCCCATCTATTATCTACTTGACAATATTACAAAGACATAATCTGCCCAGAGTGCTCCTTCTCTTCCAAGAATTCTCTCTCCAATTTCCATTCCTCCAGCCCTTTTACTCCAGGAATCGTTTCAGAAACCAGCGCTCCATTTCCCATCATCTTTTTAAAGTATGGTGCCCACATCTGAAGATTTAGCCCTTGAGGAATCTGATCTGTCCAAGAAAAATGAGACTCTTTCCTCCCTCGCTTTAAACAAAACCCCACCATCGCAGAGACTCAACTCGCAGGGGCCCCTGGGGAGCGCAGACTCACAGTGACTCACGGCAATTCCCTGTCAGCCAAAGTCTCCAGGCCACAGCTCCTTCATCTGTGTTTTACAGCTGGGCCAGCTTAATGTGGTCACCAGGCTGCACAATTAGCCCTGATCAGACGTCGGCTTGTTAGAGTCAGTCCACTGCTCCGGTTGTCAAGATATTTTTGGATTTCTCCCAACATTGTGTCACCCACAGCAGTCGCTTTCTTTGCCCAGATAGTTCCTTCTGCAACTTCCATAGCCCTCATCCAATAATTTTTATGTGTCTTGCCTTGTTTACAAGAAATATAGACATATATATTGGCAGTCTCTGGAAAGGGGAGGAAGAGGATAGAAAGGTACCCCTAAAGAACTTGCACATGACCCCCCTCTCCAAGCTCAATTAGTCAGACTCCCACACACGGGTATGATTAGCCATCTGTGAGAACAAGCTGGGAGATCGCTCATGTGTGACAGATGAGTTTGGGACACTCAGAAGACCAATTGAGAGAAATCTCAGGAAGGCTGGATTTCTTTGTGACTGGCGAAGGATATACAGAAACATACTCATTCGGATAACAGTATATTTGAACAAAGAAATGGCTCTTGTGGAGAAAAACAAAGGAGATTCTTACTGCAGTTTATTGGTGTCCTCCTACATTTGATCCCGGGGTGGTTGGACTGTGTCTGCTGCAGTCTTATATATTAAAGTCCTAACTCCTGGAACTTCGGAATGGGACTTACTTGAAGGCAAGGTCCTTAAAGAGATAATTACGGTTGTGTGTGAACATTGGGATAACCCTTAACCCGATATGTCTTCGTGGACTTATAAGAAGGAGGACACAGACGTACGATGGAGGAAGACAGCCACATAAAAGCCGTGGAACGAGGCCTCAGAAGGAACCCGCCCTGCTGACAGCTTGCTTGGGCCCCCAGCCTGTGGTTAGACTGCCCCAGCTGATCAGCACAGATCCTGAGAACGTGTTTGCTAAGAGCCCCTAAGGTGGGTGGCAGTGACTCAGGTCACATTCCTAAGATCCAGAGCTTCCTTTGTGCCAACTCTGGGCTCCAGGAAAACACCCACTCCGTGACACCTCCTGAGGTGGCACAAGAAGGAGCCTGTCCAGATGTCCCAAGCATTCACTCCACAGGCTCATTTCTCCTGATACTCACACCAGCACAAGTTTGCCGACATATGCACACACATACACACCCACATGCACACATAGATCTCCATAAGCACACCTGCAATCATGCACACACTCACGTGCATCTGCATCTGTAGGACCCCAGCTACAGGTAGAGACCCGCATCTTCCTGGGAAAGCCAGGTGGGTCTGCCATGAAGGAGACCTCATCCCCCTCTTCCCATGGAGCCAGGGTAGCCGTCCACTTCCAGGCCAACCTTCTTCAGTCAGAAGTCCTCCACTCTTTGAGCCACCTGCCCACAGAACTGTCCAGGGGAGGCCAGAGTCCTGGGTTACCTGCTCAGGTAGGACAATGCTCCTTTTGCCAGAGCTACTTCCAAGTCTGTGTGTAGGACTCGTCCTGGGTCCCTCACTGAACAGTGAGACCAGGAACAAAATCACGGAACCCTGAACCAAGCCAGCATCCCTCAGGGCCGGAAAACTCTTCCCTGAGTGAATGATCTTGTCAGCCCACAGAGGGGGCGCTGGAGTAGATGCATGAGAAGCAGCCAGTTTATGCTGACTTCAGACACGATGCCCACAGGAGTGATTGCTTGATTGTTAGACAGCTGTGGTTAGGAGCATCAAATTAGTCCTCTACTCAAAGAGTTGGGACATTAGAGGCAGATGCATGACAGCCTCAAGTATCTACACAGATAGCCTGACAGGGAGAAAGAAATATTAAAATTCAGGAAATAAGACGCAAGGGCTCCCTCGATGGCTTCAGATTATCCCTGAGAATGACACACACGATGAGGTCTTTGGGACTCCTGGTAGTGCGAAGATGTCTATCCCCATGCTGATGGCGGGGGCTGCCATTTTTCTCGTAATAGAAATCATTAACCATGTATTCTCAACTTAAAAACAAAGGCCACATGCGCAGCACATTCTGGAAGGATTTCTGTCTCAAGCCTCTTCTGTATTGTGGTCTACCGTGATGTGGAAAGGGAGTGGTGAGCTTTTCCTTGGTGGACCCCACAACCTCTGCCACAGTATCCAAATGCTGCCACAGTATATGACAGCAGCCATAAACAACACTGAACAAGTGGGCATGGCTGTGCTCTGGTTGTAAATAAAATTTTATTTACAAATCAGGCAGTGGGCCAGGATTGTTCCCTCAGCATAGATTTCCAGCTTCCACTGAGACCATTCATGCTGTGGGGCTCCTCACTTTCTGAAGGTGCCATGTGAGTGAGTAAAAGGGCATGTTAGTCTTGGGACCTTGAATGAAGCAGGGTTTAGCTGTCATCTCATCGGCTCCTTCCTGGGCCTGCCCAGCTCCTTCCTGGGCCTGCCCGGCCCCTGAGCACACCACGGGATGAAGTCTGCAGACATCCCCAGACCTCCTCCCCAACCCAGCGCTCTCAGGCCATTCAGGGAGATGAGGATATACGCATTACAAAGCCATCCCCTCCCAGAGGCGGCCTAGAACCACGGACGGTGTCATAATGAGCCTCACTGGCTAGTGAAGAGCCCTGCTCCTTCTAACACAACTGATAGTTAAAGCTGGCAGCCTCAGCCAAGCATAGAAACTTGTTTGCCACTTTTCTCCTACTGTGGGCATTAATCCAAAGGAAGGATCCTAATATGAGACGCTGTTGCGTAAATTCTTTTGATTTACCTTTGTAAGTCCCCAGTCTGTTTTTGTCACTTGCCTGGATGAGCCTTCCCCCTCCTCCTCCTCCTGTTCTCCCCTCTTTAAACTTCAAGCCTCATTGCCAAACCTAAGCTGAAGTGGTTAACACCAGAGTTAATTAACCGTAAATTAATTGCCATCCTAAATAGTCCGTCCTGGAAATGAATCCAGTGGCTGGTGGCCGAAACTTCAGTGAGGCTCGTAGGAAGCTGGGTGTAGGAGGATCTGAGGATCTGAGTCCGCCTCAGCACACAGAGTGGCTAGCAGGGTCCCCGCCCGGAATCCCTGCTCGGAGATACAGCAAAGCACCCCGCACAGTAACAACACGGAAGCCTCACTCAGGCAACATTGCAAGGAGAAGCAATTTCCCTTGAAGAGAACATGAACCATCCCTTTGAAATTCTAGAAGAGCCGAGTCAATGAGGCCTTGCTGGATTGTGATTTCTGGGTAGTTAATTTTGGTCTAAGTTTCCCAGAACATCTACAGCTCCAAGAAGACATTTTTTTTTTAAATAAAAGGAAGATGATTTTGTCTGATTTGAGGAACATGGAGTAGGGAAATCTCAGATATTTGCTAATCAGATCTTGTCACAGTGAGACAATAAAATTGGTCAAACCAATAAATAGGGTTAAAAGAAATTTTGGATTATCCTATAGCACAACATGCTATAAATTTTTAAAAACTAAGCCTTCTCTTCAGCACAGAAATGCAGAGGGCCTGCGCATCAGAAGCCACCTGACAATCCCATCAGCCCCCAAACTGCAAGTCAAACCTACTTCCTCTGGGCTGAAAATCAAATTGGGGAAGAAAGTGAGACTTTTTTTTAAACAAATATTTAGAGAAAAATCCCAAAGAAAGACTAATGCTGAATGGATTATTTTCGTAATGTAGCAGTCTGCTTCCCTCTGGGACATAGAAAACTAGAAAAAGTGTCCCTCTGCCCCAGTGGTGACAGATAGCCGGATAAATCACAAAATCATAAAATTTCTCAACCTATCAGAGATGGGAGGTCACAGGACAATCAAACATCTGAAATCTACGGAAAGGAAGGTAGCTCCGGGGTAAGACCTGCTTACCTGTAGCACAGGTGAGATACTGAGCACCACCCAGGCAGGTAAGAACTCGGATACAATCCTGCCAGACTCCAAAAGGTTGAGTACAGGTTTACAGCAGAATGCAGAGAATGCCAGCGAATGCGCAAAGAAAGGTCGGGGTCAGAAAGGAGACGGAGATAGTTTTCTCGTGGTACAGGCTGGAAGAGGAACAACGGCAGGTACAGTAAAGACCTGTCCATCCTTCCCCCCACTGCTCCCCTGGAAAAAGAGGCCCTGCTCCCCTGGAAAAGAGGCTCTGGGGGAAAGAGAGCAAGGCTATGCATTTCTGAGCACAAGACATGACCCAAAGGGGCTGGGAAAGGTAAAAATTAAAACCTTTGTTGCTACAGTAAGGAACACAATAGCGATGGGCCCACAATCCTGAACCGATACCATTGAAGTCCTCTCTCACAAAAGTCCCACCCAAGATAAAGGGGAACTTGGCCACCGTGAAGAGGAGCGTCCATGTCACTTTGAAGGTCCCGAGCTAACATGGCACCCAGGCCTGAGACTGAGGCTGGACCACGTGTCTGGAGCCAGCATGACCTGAGCGCAGCCACCTTGAGTTTTAACTGCCGTGACTGCCCCCACATCACTCCACAAGGTTGTGCCTGCGTGGTTCCCCAGCACACTCAAAACACAGTGGTAGTGAAGTTTTGTCACCAGACTCTGACACGGGAATGTGCCTGAGTCTGCGATACTAGCTTGAGATAAACCAGGTACATTCTGGTTTGGATGAAGACACTTTTGTCCTGACTGCTTTATGAGCCGTCTCATCTTCTCACCCAAATTAGGCGATCCAGCCAGTCTTACTGTTACCTCATCCACACCTCCGTCAACAAGTCCCCGTGAGATTGCATATCTTGAACCTATTTGCCTCTTTTCTTTGGTCTCACACCTTGGTTCTCACAAACTGGAGACCAGTTGTTCCCAAACGCCAGAAAACAATAAACCTAATCGCTCCAAACACCACACTACCAAGGACCAAGGAATGTGAAATAAGAGTCTACGCTGGAGAGGAGTCCCATCCGGGACAGAAACACACAGCAAAGCCTGGAGCTCAGTGTGGCCCTCCAGGCTTATTGTTCGGTTATGAAAATTAGTTTTATTTCCACAAAAAAAGATTTTTAAAAAATGATGGAGTATCAAAGAATTTAGGGATAATACCAAAGCTTACACACAAGCATCTGCAATCCTAGAGGGATAAAAGAGAAAAAAAAGGTGAAAGGAGTATTTGAAAAGAAGATAGCTCAGAATTTTCTAAAAATAATGAATATTTTAAACCTCAGATTCGAGAATATTACAGAACTCCATTTGCACCTCTCACGAACTACCAGACTTATCGACAGAGTGACACAGAAGGGTCTTAAGCTGTTCAATGTATGGACAGGCCAGACTCCAAGACTGTAGTCTGAAGGGCCACAACTACTACCCAAATTCCTGAATGGCAGAGAAGCCTTTGATGAAAATGGAAACAAGAGGGGAGTGATCTGAGGGAACAGCTCAGTGGTAGAGCTCACACCTAGCATCCCTGAGGCCGTGGGTTTGATCCCCAGCACCACACACACACACACATATGCATGCGCACACACACACACACACACACATGGAAATAAGGCATTGTTTCAAGGTAATAAGGGCTGGATCAAAACTCCAGAAAATGTTCACGACTGTTTAACCACTTACCAGTCCAATTATTGAAATACAGGATGACCAAATATTGCCTATCAAAAACAGATAATACATGAGTAAAAATATTAATAAAATCTACTTCTAGGCAATTTTGCTTCTTTAAATCTATCGTTCACTCAGGTTTACATTCTTTCACCCTTGAGTAAAATAGACTCGCTGACAGTTAATATTTACGTCACCACCACTAAATAATTTGTAGGACTGTACAATGCCAGGTGGCAGCCTGTTAAACAAAGCTCATCGAGGCTGCGCCTACAGGATGCCAAGCAACCAGCTGTAAGTTGAAAACCTCGGTCTGCTCGCTTTGCCGGGTATAACTACACCAGTGCTTTCACTGCCTCAGGAGCATCAGTGAAATGCTCTATCCGGATTGTCACCTGAACGCCCTCCCAGGGCAGTGGCACCTAGTACCAGCTTCATGGCTCCCTCTGAGCAAGCAGAAACAGAGCCCTGGATTTGGAATTACAAATCTAGCTTTCATCCGGGCCTGCCATTAAGGAGCCGTATGTCCTGGGGAAGTTGCTTCCCCTTCCTCAGGCTCCAGTTCGCCCTCTGTAAAACAAGAAGGTAGGACTAGTTAAACATCTCCATACCTGCCATCTGTCATGTCTAATACTTTTGGTAATTAGCTGTTGGGGGTTTTGGAAAGGCCCACATTCATTCTGAGTTCACCCAGGGCGAGGTAGTGAAATAAGGAAAGCTTGACTTTGACTTCTGGCCGCCCCATCTCAGCCTCAGTGCTATTAACGTGGTTTGTCTAGCAAAACTCACATGAAGCCTGAATTCCCAGGTGAAATGGTGTGGAGCAGTGGAGCTTTAAGGGAAATCATCAGGTCGCTGGGGTACCACCTTCCAAAGGGACGACCACCCGTCATGAGGCCATGGGTTGGTGTCATGGGACCAGACTGGTTACCCTGAGGGGGTGCAGCTTGCTCAGCTTGCTCTCTCCCTCCTTCTCTCATCCTGTGAGCACTCCTCCACCCACTCCTGCCATGCAATGCCACCTGCCCTCACCAGACACCAATGCCATGTCGTTTGGGCTCTCCAGCCACCAGAATCTTGAGCCAAGGAAACTTGGTTTCTTTAGGCTTTTCCCAACCTCATCTGCTCTATAAGAACAACAAAAAAAACAATAGGCCATTTGGCAACTCTTCCCAGTTTCCTCCTCAGACCTTCTTTGTTCCCCCTTCCCACCATGACCTCTCTCTGATCACCCACACAAGGTTGAAGTAGCAGAAGTAAGCTTTTCCCAACCACATAAGCTTTATCCAACCTCAAGTTTGAAGATGAAAGGAGGGGACCTTGTTGAACAGTGTTATGAGTTAGGCTTGGACATCAAAGTGCCTGAATCACACACTGCTCCTTCCGGCGTGGGACTCGGGCAGGTCACAGAAACATGGTACCACCTCGTGGGGAGTCAGGAAGGGTCAAGTGCTAGCATTGTTACTCTTTAGCAGGAAATGATCAAAATACTAAGATAGTGGAATTAAGTTCTTTGGTACTTTGGTTTATTATTCAGAAAATGCTAATTCTCCTCCCTTGGTGCCATGGATAGAGTATACTGCCCCCAGCTGGAACTGAACTTGGCTGGGGGACGTTCTTTGGTCAATGCAATGTTAGTGGACATGACACACGCAGAAACTTTAAACATGCTTCCACCGTATGACTTGGTCTCTGGAGACCTTTGATCTACCAGGTAAAGAACCTGGCCTAGGTAGACCCATTCAGACCCAAGCCCAGCTGCTATCTGAAGCCAAAGTCCAGCCTTGCAAAGTCCAGTTGGGTTGCAGTCCACCATGAATGTAAAGTAACAGGATTATTGCTTGAAATCACTGAGTTCTGAGATGGCTTATTACACAGCATTACTGTGGCAGTAGCTGACTGATAGATGTTGCAATGATGTTATTGTGAGTCAAAGCCTGACTAAGGGAAGCTTTTCAGTTGTGAATCATGTTTCCTGTTTTTCCCTTATTTTCATACATCTACTTCCTCTCCAGGCCTTTGTGCTCAGGTCCAACATCCCAAAAAATCTTCATGGATTTGTCTCTGCAAGGACCTGGGAAGGTAACATAAACAGAAGTGTATACTTGCCCTGTTATTTTTTGCTAAAAGCTGTGGATACATTAACAAGAAGTAATAATTCAGTGAGTCAAGGATCATCATAGAAAAATGCCAGACTGCTACAGGACTCCTGACCTGGGCTATGGGGTTGGACAAGGTGGCAAAGTATAAAGTCAGACCTAAAGACTGCACAGAAATAGGGAGGACTAGAAGGAAGCGTCTCGCACCAAGGGCTACAGACCGGGCACAAGCCCACAGTGGACTTCCTTCTAGATGGAGCCCTGCCCCAGATCCCTGCTCACCCACAAGGTGAACCGCAGAGAGACTCAAGATACATTCATGTCTGTCTCACTTGCCCTTGAGGAGCTGCAGGAAATGCCCACGCTGAGACCCGCTTCTGGAAAGTCTGAGTCTGCCCACCCAGGAAGTGGCCCATGAAGTCTGCTCTCATTTGCCTGGTCTGGAAATCACCTCTCTTTTCTGCAGGGCACCACCCTCTGAGGGAGGCACCCCAAAGGCAGGCCAATTAGGCCACTTCCAGGGGAAGAAAGCTGGCAGCAACCAGGACTTTGCTTCTTTACCCAGTACCAAGTGCTTCACACACACACACACACACACACACACACACACACACACACACATGCACGCACACGCACGCACGCACACATGCACACACACATGCGCACATGCGTGCACGCACAGAACTTCCGGAGCCCCGAGGCATGGCAATGACATTCTGTCCTCTCCTCTGAGCATCCTTGCCTAAGTGGGAGGTCCCACCCACTGCCAAGATGCCCACATGCCCCTGGAGACACGTAGGTGGCGCTTCGTGGCTCCCACGTGGGCAGACTTTGATCAGGCCTGGAGGGTGCAGAAGATTCTAAATCTGGTGATTTGATATCATGCTGCCTCCAGGCTTTCAAAGCCAGATTTCCAAAGGGAGCACGGGCCACAGCGTCTACTGAGGCACATTCTGGGACTTCCAGACTTTCACGGCGTCCTTTACTGAGCTGACTGTGCCCCGCTCTGTTCCCACGCGTGAGCACTGTCCCCACAGCTTCCTGCCAGGCTCCCACTCACGGGTGGGGGGCTGCGAGGTGCGGGCTGTGTGGGTGTGCTGTGGGGGGCTGCTTGAGGCTGTGTGGTGTGTACGAACATGGTCTGGGCTGGTGGGGCGTGTGGGGAGTGGTCTAAATGCAGTTTGTATGTGGTTGTACGTGTGTGATTGCCTGTGTCATTGATCGTGTGGTTGATTGTGTAGTTGATTGTGTGGTTGATTATACGAGATCTGATATGAGTCTGTGTGGCACAATGTATGTGGTGTGGTGCTTTACGTGTGTGCCTATGTGTGAATGTGCATGTGTGGTTGTGTGTTTGGCCTGTGGATGTTGTGATATGTGTGGTTGTGTGTGTGATGTGTGTGTTTGTGTGTCTCTCTGTATGTGCACATGTAGACAACAGCAAGGCCAAAGAAATTCTGAGAAGTGAATTTCCCATAAACCCAGTTTTCTGGGTTTTCCCACTTTTTCAAGTTTTCCTTCTGACTGATATTTTCCCAGCTTGGCCTTAACTCAGTGCTGAATTTCTTTTCTGGAAATAGAAATTATCCAATCAATACACTTCTGAGCAACATCAGCAAATGCAATTTAAGGGCAGATTAAAGTTCACGCTTTTCCATCAGCTCCTATGCACCCAGCAGATTGTGAAATGTCAAAACAGTTCGCGCTGCACGGTGGAGCAGGGCTCCCACACCTTGCTGGGGAGGAGTTTCCTGGCCGGGCCACTGAGGCAGGTACGAGACCTGGCAGAGACCCACAGACCTTCTTGAGGGCCGGCAGTGCCAGCCAGAGCCCTCCTCCTCCTGAAACACGGGCCGCCGCGCCAGGCACGGGCCTGGGCCCCACACTCAGACACCTCTGCGAGGGACAGTGGGGCATCAGCTGTGCCAGCACCACAGGGCACCGGGCAGGTCGCTAGCTGTTGGGCAGCGAGTGGGTACTGCAGCGTCAGCAGAGCTGCCTCACTTCTCTCTCTCCCTTTCTCTCTCTCTCTCTCTCTCTCTCTCTCTCTCGTTTCTCACCAGCTGTCTTGCAGAGTGGTGCACGGTGGCAGCTGAACGCCAGGAAGGAGCCACTCCAGGGCAGATGCCAACCTCAGAAGGAAATGCAGAGCCGGCACCAGGACAAATGTGCTAGGAAGACAGGAGGGCCAGTGACGTCTGCTTCACCTGGGCCATTGGACAGTCCAGTGAGCTTTGCCCAGGCCACGCCCCGGGTCATCCAGACCTTTGCTGATTGCTCTTTGCCCCAGGAAGAGGGTGCAGGGGACCCCATCAATGGAGGGGACTCTGGATTCTGCAGGGATCAGACACTGGCGGGGTGGCAAGGCGGGGTACAGACAACAGAGGACAGGAGTAGAGAACACTTACTCCCTGGGGGTCACCCCAGTCGTCGCCTCTCTCATCGCTGACCTGAGCTTAGGGAGTCTGCTCAGGATGATGGCCCTACACTTCTGCTGATCAGACTTACTGTTTTTGACTTTACAGTGGCATGGAAACAATCCTCATTTAATTTTTCAATTTGGTCCGGGTGTAGTGGTGTACACCAATAATCCCAGATATTCTGGAGGCTGAGGCAGGAGGATCTGAAGTCTGAGACCAGCCTAGGCAATTTAGCAAGACCCTGTCTCAAATTTTTAAAAATAATAAAAAGAACTAGGGATACCACCCAGTGAACCTGGGTTCACTTCCCAGTACCATGATGATGGTGATGGTGATGAGGATGACGATGATGGTGATCTGGGTGTTTTCCCAGCCTAGCCCTACATGGCCCCATCCTTAGCTCCAGCCTACACAACTGTGACAGAGGTCTGAATGTCCCCTTGTTTGCGGCAGACCCCCGATCTCCTCTCCTCGGCTCTATCACTAATCCTCAACTTTGTCACCGCATTCAGTCTGTCTTTGACAAATTCTCATTTTTCTTCTCATTTTGTAGAAAACTTCACCCAGCTGTGTTCTTGAGACAGCCTCAAACACTACCTGGTTCTGTGGCTCATGACCTGGACCGGGGAGTTTTGCGTCCCTGCAAGAGCTAAGGGGTCAGCCTAGGCGCCGCTCCGAGCACTGACTCTCCGCAAAACATTTCGTCACGGACTCCAGAGACAGCCCCCAAGTTTGCTCAGTCACAGGAAACGAAACGTGATCAGAGTTGGGGAAGAGACTGGTCATCTTGAGTAATGGTGTTTTCCCAAAGCCGGACAGTCATTAGGAGTTTGATTTAGAGCCCACATCTTTCCTTTCACGAGGAGTGCTGCTGAATTCTGGACCATCTAAAAAGACAAAAGAGCAGAAGTTCCCAGCTTTGCCACTGTGACGAGGGCCACTGATAAGACCATACTTGGCCCTCAGAGGGCAGCTTTACTCCTGCTGCAGAAAGGAGACACTTAGGAAGACAGGGTTGTGCAGTGGGGGAAAACCAGAGAGAGAGAGAGAGAAAGAGAGAAAGAGGGAAAGAGAGAGAGGAAGAAAGAAAGAAAGAAAGAGAGAGAGAGAGAGAGAGAAAGGCAGAGAGAGTAAGAAAGAGGGAAGGAAGAGGGAGGAAAGAAGGAAGGAAGGAAGGAGTAAGGAGGGAGGTGGGGTAGGGGGGACTCCACCCTGCTGATCTCATCTAATCCTACTCCTCTTCCAGGGGCCCCACCTGCAGACTCCACAGTTGAATTAAGTTCCTACCTCAGTGCATGGGTGATTAACCACATTCAACCATAGCAGGGGAAGGGAGAATCACACGCAAGGTCCCTCTGTCTTTGGTTCTTCCTCCCCTCACTTCTCCTACGTAAACCCTGAGAAACAAACCAATGCTTCAGTCCCATTGATCTTGAAACCTACTTTCTCAAGGAGAAAGTGAGGGAGGGCGTCCTTTTAAGAGTGATGTGTCTGTGTCGGTCCAAAGCCGTGGTCTGGAGAGCCGCCCTCCACCCGCTGGGACACCGGCCTTCTCAGCTGGGGACAGTGGCTGCATCTCGTGGAGGAGGTCCGGAGCGCTGCCATCATGGCTGAGCTCTGAAATGTGCCCCCACAGCCTCCTGTGTTCAGAGGTGGGGCTTTTGGAGGGTGACTGGATCGGGGCTCCATACGCATCGGTGGACTACACCACTGGTGAATCAGAGCTGAATGTGCTGTTAGGAGGTGGGCCCGGTCAGAAGAGGCCGGTCCCTGGGCACCCGACCTGGAGGGCACATCTCCCTTTGCTCTCCGCTTCCTGGCTGCCATTATATGAGCAGCTTTCCTCCACCGCAGGCCTTTCCGCTGTGCCATTTCCGTGTTGGAGCCAGCTGACTATGCACTGAAACTTCTAGAAACTGTGAGCCAAGATAAACTGCCCTTCCTCGAAGTTGTGGGGGTTGGCTCTTTTGTCTCAGCAACAAGGAAAGAGATGAAGACAGCTACTCAACACCCTGCAATGGACCAGACAGCCCCAGCGAAGCCCGAAATGTCAGGAGGGCCCAAATGGAAAAACGTGGCCCACAGAGATAAAGTCAAATCATCATCATCATCATTGTTATTATTATTTCTGACAGAACAAGACAAACCTGTACTATCCCTGGGAGGAAATGACTCAAATGCATACTAATTTACAAATACTGGATTTATCAATTTACTAATTCTGACAATAACAACATTGCTAAGATTTCCCTTCTACTTTGACCATAGGACATTTGAAAACCAGGTTCACATGAGGGAAAAAGGAGAAGCTGGCAAACCTCAGGCAGATATTTTAAACTTAGCTGCATGACTGCGCCACATTTTTACATAGACCTTCTGCCTCATCGACTTCCATCTCCTCTCCTCTCACGCTGGAACCAGGGACGATTCTGCTACCAACGCACAGACACTGCCCAGGACTGGCACCTGGAGGGTGCTGAAAAGAGAAGTAGCGGTGACAACCGGCCCGTGGCATTCTTCGGGGGATCAGCTCGTGTCTGACATAGAGGAATAGGGAAAGAAATTTGTTGGACACCTCAGTCAGATGCCATCTTGATTTTTTTTTTTTTTTTAGTATCTTATCAGTACCATGATAAATGGAGGTCTAAAATAAAATCATTGCAGAGCGAGGGTGGACTTTTACATGCCTTATGTGTACAGGAGTAGCTCGTTATGAAGGCTCTCACACTATAAGTAATGTCGTGAAATATTAGAAGAGTCTTTGGTTGCAGAAAGTGTGGGTCTCCCGTTCATCCTTCTGACCTTTTAGCAGCCTGGTCTCCCATTAGATGCTACGGATTATGCCACACAGCTGGTGGGCAGGGAACAGTTCAGGTTTGTGGGTTGTACACCTGTTTGGATTTGTCTTGATTTTGCCAGCAGCAGAAATAACATGGATATGGACAGTAAAGGAGAGAATTCTCTTTGGGGTTGTTGGTGTAAGTACCATGTCTCTGGTTGGATTTTTTTAAGCGACTTAGTTTCCATGACCTTGGTGCTGCCAAAGGGCAGGATCTGTCTATGAGACGCTGTGAGGAAGTCCCACAAGGAGCCTTCTTCAAGTCATCAGATACGTATGTCACCAGCCAAAGTACAGTGCGGGAAGGAGCGTCCCACTGAGATAAGCCACTGGCTTCCAGAAGTCTGCCCTTCTTCATGCAGCTGTGTGCCTCTGAGTCACTCAAGAACTGGCCCCTCCCGCCCACCTCCAACCAGGTAGGTGTGCTACAGGGCAACCAGCAGGAAGAAGCTTAAAGATGACTCACCCGATGGCTATGGGTGACACAGACAGATGCTTAAAAGATTAGCATTTCACTGGTAAGAAATGCAGAAGGCAAACATATTTTAATGTTGCTCTGTGATATATTTTAATGTTACTCTGTGACAGTATATTGCCAGAGGAAATAGCAGGGAAGATGCAACATTTCCTATTTGGTATGAGGAAGGAAAAGAGAAAAATAAAGAACTGCTACAGCGCCCGTTATGTCAGCCCTCGAGCAGGCCCCTTCACAACGTCCCTGTGGGGTGGGTGCCGTTGTTAAGGTGTGATCCATGATTGCAGCACTCCGAGAGGTTGGACAGCGTGCACACAATCCAAGCAAGGACGGGTGGGTTAGGAAGCTGAGCCCGGGACTGCCCTGTCAATGCTAAAGCTTTCTAAACCCTATTCACATTTCTTGAGATATTTCAACGTCCATCAGGTTGGGCAGGAGATATGTGCCTAGTGGCCCCCTCCCACCTTCTCAGGAAAGAAAGTGCTCCCTCTCCAGTGCCTGGGCACTCACCAGGTCTTGTGGGGTCTGGAACCTCAGTGGCAACAGGGAGCTCTGAGATGCGTGCAGGCCGCAAGGGCCTGGCCATGAGAAAGTAGCTGTCAGGTCCTGCCTACCCTCAGCAGGGGGACCAGGAAGAGCCATCACTGTGAGTGCTTCTTACAACTGGCTCCAGTATAAGCTAGCACTGAGCCCTGTAGCCAGAAAGCAAGGCAAGATGTGGGCACAGAGAGATTCCAAGCTCTGCTGGGCCCATATACTTCTTCCAACAGCCCTCTGAAGGAAACTCTTATGGGCAAGGAGAGTAAGCCACTGTCTCAGTCATTTTCCCTTTATTGGGACACAATATCTGACACCCGCAATTTAAAGGAGGCGAGGTTTAATTTGGGTTGTGGTTTCAGAGGGTACAGTCCATGGTGCCTGGCTCCAAAGCAGAAACATCATGTGGAAGGATGTGGGAAAAAAAAAGAAGCTTAGTTTATGGTAGCTAGGAAGCAGAGCAAGGGAACAGCATCAGAGAAGAAGGGACAAGGGACCAGATACAGTCCCAAAGGCCACACCTCCATGACGCACCAAAATGCACCCAGAAGTGGGTTCCACCAATCTTCTGAGAAGTTCCCAAGTCAATCAAGTTGACACAATCCAGCTGAACTGTCACAGGCACTGTGAGGTTAAACAACTTGTCCAGGGTCACATGGCTAGATGGCAGCTGGGCCAGGATTCCATTCTGTTCCAGAGAGCAAGCTCAAAAGTATCACTATGCTGCCATGATGGGCTTGATTCTCTGAAATGGATACACAGCCTGTTATGTGTGGGAACACATGCACCCAATCACAGAAAAGCAGAGGTAGGCAGCAAAACTCCCTGAAAACTCAAGGTTGAAATATGCTTACAATTGAAAAAGAACGCTCCACTGATGTCATACTCTCTGCGGCATGAAAGAGGGCTTCCAACCACTTCCTTCTGCCACAGAGGTCCTCAGCCCTCCTCAGAGCAATGCCAAAAGCTTCTCACACTTGCCCCAGTCCTTCCTCATTGGAGAGCTGATCATTAGAGGTGACCTCACTGTTAAGGTTTAGACTTAGAATGTCCCCTCAAAATACTCACATAAATATCCTTCTTTAAGTTGTAAACGTTGAGTGTTTTTTGTGAACAGTGGTGGAAAGTGACAAAGACACTTCTGATGTTAAGGGAACACTTGGTGTCTTAATTACTTCCTTGTTGCCAGAACACAATATCTGACACCCAAAATTTAAAGGAAGAAAGGTTTATTTTAGCTCACAGTTTATAGAGGTTTCTGCTCATAGTCAGCTGGCTCCAAACCAGGGCAGTATGGCAGAGAAAGGAGAAACAGTCCTTAGCATGGTGACAGGAAGCAGAGAGGGATCAAGGAAGGAAGAAGAGAGACCCTTCCAGACCACACCCCTGTGGTCCACCTTCTCCAACCAGGCTAAGCCACAGATAAGTATCACCCCTGTTATCCAATAACCTCCCCAAAGCCCCACCTATGAGTGTATGAGGCTTTGGGGGACATCTAGGTATAAACCGTAACACTAGGTTTTGGAGGTCCAAGCTAAGGGCACTTGGGCAAATGGCTCAAATGACTCAAATTTCCATTTCCTTGAACACAAAGGGATCTCATAAGATACTGCTTGAAAATTCCCTCCCAGGGTGCACCAGGTTGTACAGTTTCACTTTCTATGTCAACATCACTGTGCTCTGGGTCCCCAGATAGGGGTTCAAACATTATCTAAATGTATCTGTGAGGCTGGTATTGGATTGAGATTGACTTTTAAATCAGTGCATGTGAAATAAAGCAGATTGCCCTCCGGAATGTGGGTGAAACTCATCTAACCCATTGAAGGCCTAAGTAAAACAAAATGACTCCCTGAGCAAAGCCTCCCCCAAGCAAGAAGGAGTTTTGCAGCAGATGGCCTTTAGATGGCAACTTCAATTCTCAGCTGGGTCTCCAGCCTCAGAGTTGGACTCGGCAGCTTCCATAATCACGCAAGCTGATTCCTTATGAAAGGTATCTTTCTGTACACACACATCCCCTCGGTTCTGTTCCTTTGCTGAATGCTGACTGATACATTTGGTTTTCAGGAACCCAGCAGGAAACTGTCTGTGCTTGCAAGCTCAGCTCAGCTGGGAAAGTCAGTACTTTTACCTGGCTCTCGAGACAGAACTCAAACCTCAAACATGTGTTTTCTGTTCAACTGTTTCACCCCTACTTGCTATATTTTGAAAACTTCATGGTGCTAGCCAGAAGTTTTTAAAAATAGATTGTAAATAGGCAGCAATCAAGAGGAAAACAGGCTATCCCTGGGCTGGCTTGTCTTCAGCATCTCCATTTAGGACGTCGGTGCACAAGGACACTGAACAGCTGGCAGAAATGAAAGGTCTGCATCTCTTCCTTCCAAAACTCACAGGATGCGCCCTGGAAATCTGTGTCGGAATGAGAATCATCCAGAGGCAGAAGGACCACCTCCATTGTTTTCTGCTTCCTTCCCCACCAGGATCCCATCTATCTTCCCACTCCTAAATGATCCCCATGATGACTTCCACCCTTGGTTGAACATGACCTCATGTAACCCCTTCTCGTCTAGGTTGCCCATAAATGCAAAAATAAAAATAAAAATAAGAACAGCTTTTTTTAGGCTTTGTAGTAAAGCACTCCTTCTCATGACCTCCCATTCTTACAGTCATGAACCTGTTTTATTGGTCGCCAGACCCCCAAGCATGCGGGTGCACAAACCTTCACCTTGTGCCTCTGCAGTCAGCACAGCCACCCAAGGCTGGGGCTGATGCATCCGCTCGGCTCTGCCATGACTTTTCAATTTACATTTCCCATAATGCAAGCTCAGCTGAGATGTTATCCAAATACTCTGAAGTCCTTAACACAGAGTTGCCCAGCTCTTCCTTCTTTTCCCTCTGCTTCTTCCTCCTCCCCAGAGAAATCTGTTTTGTAATGCTGATGTGATGACCTGGAAGAACAACTCAGAGAGCCCTGCACTGCACCCTGTCGATATGCAGGTCCTGAGGCACTGATTGTAGAGAGGGGACTGATTTGCATAGCAGGAACCTGCATTGGCATCTGTTTCCATCCCTGTGAAGATCTGCAGAATCCAAGAGCATCTGCCATTTTCATTAGGACTGAGGAAAGAGGATTTCTTTCCTTTCTCTGTCCTTTCAACTAAATGCTGTTCAAGTCTTCACATTTGTTTTAAGTAAGTTTTTGAGGTTTTATTGTTGTTTTGGTATGTGTTTAGTGGGGCTTGTTTTATTTAGTTTTGTAAGAGTATAATGATTAAAAAACTAAAACTTTCGGACCGAAGGAAATGAAAAGTTCCAGGTCTCTCCTTCTAAGATGGTTTTCATGGTTTATACGGATGTCCCCCAAAGCCCCATGCATTTATAGCTGCTGTGTTTGGGGGTGGAGATTGGATCTTGAAGGCATAATACTCATCCATTAGTCCATGGTTGAGGTTATAGGTAAATACGACGTGGGAGATGGAGCTTGAGTGGAGGAAGCAGGTCACTGGGAGTGTGGCCTGGCAGAGTCTATCTTCCTCCTTCCTCCTTGATCCCTCTCTACTTCCTGTCTGCAATGCCATGAGCTGTTTCTCCTCTGTCATGCCCCTCTGCCATGCTGCCCTGCCTTGGAGCCACTGACTATGCACTGAAACTTCTACAAACTGTGAGCCAAAATTAGCCTTTCCTTCTTTAAGCAGTGGGTGTCAAGTATTTTGTCTCAGTGACCAGAAATTAACTAGGACACTGGTGATGGTCGTCTGTAATTCCCCTCCATTTTCCTGGCTGTAGTCCACACCCACCCCCAGTAATGGTTCCTGTATTTCTGAAGTTCCTCAAGCCCTAAGCTTTAGAACAGCAGTTCTCATACATCACACCAGCTTACCCAGAGAAACCCAGTACTTTGGCTTTAAATTTTCCTACAGGCATGTTTAAAAAAGTGAAGCAAGTGAAGTTAATTTTAATAATAATTTTTAATTAACCCAATACACCCAAAGTATTATTGCCTCCATGTATTATCAACATAAAGTTTTAAGATGGTATTTGACACACTTTTTCACACAGTAAGTTGCAAAATTGAAACATGTCCAATCAGTCACATCTGAAGTGTTTGATGGCCACGGTGACCAGAGGCTGCCACACAGGACAGTGTAGGCCTAGGACGTTCATTAAGCTGCAGACTGCTGGGTTCACCTCAGAGTCCCTCAGCCCGAGAATCTGAATATCTAACAAGCTCCCAGGGGACTCAACACTCCTGACCCTGGAACTACTCTAAAAACTAGCTTCAGGGAAGCACCAAAGGCAAACAAAGGAGAAAAAATAATTCCTGTAGTTTTCCCTAATCTGAGGCTTTGCTTCCTGAAGCTTCAGTCACTCATAGTCAACTGTAGTCCAAAAACATTAAATAGAACATTCCAGAAATAAACAGGTCACAAATTTTAAATTGCATGCTATTGTGTGTAATGTGATAAAAGGGCACCAAGTCCTGCTCTGATCTGCTGGAATGTGAATCATCCCTTTGTCCAGCGTATCCATGTTGTATATGCCACCCACCCATTAGTAACTTGCTGGCGCTCACAGTTATCAGACTATCTCAGTACCTCCAGCTTCTGTTCAAGTAACAGAAGGCAATTAGATCGAAGGCAGTTGGTCACCTAGCTTCATCTCACCACATGGGCACTGTGTCAGCTCACGTCATCACAAGCAGAAGGGAGAGGACAGTACATTAGGATATTTTTAGAGAGCCAGGCATGTTGGCACTCATCTGTAATCCCAGCACTCGTGAGGCTGAGGCGGGAGGATTGCAGCAAGTTCAAAGCCAGCCTGGGCTACATAGCGAGAACCTGTCTCAAGAAAATACAACCAAAAGATATTTTTAGAGAAACTACAGTCACATAACTTTTATTACGGCATATTATAATAATTATTCTACTTATTATTATTGTTTTTAATCTCTTACCATGCCTAACTTATAAATTATACCCTATCATAGGTATGTGTGTATAGGAAAAAACACTGTATGTAAGGGTCAAACCATGTGGGGATGATTCTCATTTCAGGCAACCACTGGGGATTTGGAGTGTATCCCCTAAGGAAAAGAGGCCATTACAGTGCATGAAACCAGGTGCATTAAACAATCAGGGCATTGGAATGAGAAGAGCTTTCTGGCCTCGCACAGCCCCAGCTGATTGGCATGGAGACCCAGTCCACAGACCTATCCTGGCAGCCCCACCCCACCCTGCTGAGAACACAGGTGGCCCCATCCAATGCCTATAAGGACTTGACCTTGGTGTATGTGAGTTATTTCCACCACTCTCCACTCTCCTTCCAATGGGAGATTGCTCTACGGAACAAGATGGATACTTCCTTGAGTTTTACACCAAGCAAACACAATCTTTTTTTTTTTTTTTTAAGGTTTTATGAGACAGAGTCTCACTATGTAGTTGAAGCTGGTCTTGAACTCACTGTGTATCCCAGGCTGGCCTTGAACCTGCATTGATCCTCCTGCCTCATCCTCCCCAAGTATGCAACACCGCACCCGACTCTTTCAAGCAAAATTTTTTGAGAGTAGTGTGTCCTCAGCCACCAGAAGCAGAGAACCAGCACCCTGCCCAGCTCCACTCCTGGGCACCTGTTTGAGAAACACACAGTCGGGCTGGTGGCACCACACTGTCTTGGGCCAGAATGTAAGACGCGCTCCTTCCACATGAGATGGGGCTTCTGTCCATGCCTTAGCTCTGGGCATCGTGGCTGCAGCTGTTGGCTGTCAGGAAATTACAGGCAGGGGACTAGGTCGCCAGCAGTCTGGTCTTCCTACCCTTTTCCCCTCTCCAAATAAAGAGATGACAAGTACACTGTAAAAGAAGAAGTGCAGGAAGGCCCGATGACAAACACTCAAAGGCTTGTCTTCACAAGAGGCCTGAGCCTTGGTCACGTGCCCAGTAGGCTGAGAAGGTAAAAGGGGAGCTGTGTCTCCGCATGGCATCCAGAGGGAGACACCCTGGGGCTGAACCCCACACCCCAGCTGTGTGGTCCCGAGCCACTCCCCAGCCTCTCTCTAAACCCAGGGACTGCACCTGCAATGTGGGTGTAACAGCTTTAAATTAAATAATTCTTGCTGGGGCATAGCACGCTGCTGGGCACCTGCATCCAGAGGCCAACCAGGGGCCATTGTTAGGTTTCCTTCTGGCTTGTCTGATGACCCTCAGCAGTGAGGACAGATCTGTTTCTGTAGAAACCAGCTGTAAAACAATAAGAAAGAGCACTGTATTTGGTTCCTGAAATCTCATGGCAGATTTCCCAGATCCAAGTGGAGCTTTAGGCTGGTGGAGGAGGCCCATGCCAAAAACCAACAGTACAGAAGCCTCTGACAACAACAGCCCTGTCACTGTACCTCTGAAAGAGGTCCGGCCAAGTCTGCATAGCCTCTGACGGGATCTCACCTTGGGTGGGGGCCTGGGCCTGGCCAGATTAAGTGGTGCTGCTCTGTTCAATGTGATACTGTGAACCCTTGGTGCCTGGTGGGCATGAGGAGGCAGCTGGTCTGAGATGCGCTCCCAGGTCAGGTGCACTCCGGGTTCTGAGAACTTGGTTGGGAAAAAGATTAGAAATACAGTCATGTGTTGCTTAACAACAGGGATGCAGTCTGTGAAATGTGTGAGTAGGTGATTTTTTTCATCATGCAAACATCATAGTTTATTTATACAAACTAAGATAGTAGCTATGTCATTAGGTGACACAATCTGATGGGGCCACCGTGGGTATGTGGCTGGTTATTGATCAAAGGATAGTTTGTGGGGCATGCCTCTGTCACTATTTTACACAGATCACATTTTAAGGTAATAGCTTGGATATAATGATAATATTTTAAATAAATAATATGTAGTTGTACATATTATATAAATGTATAACTCTAATACAGCTTTCTATCATATATTATACTATATAATAAAATAATTACTATATAATAAAATAATTACTATATTAATCCCACTTGTTTTCACTTTTTTAAACGTAGCTACCGGAAAGATAAAATAACAAATGTGGCTTGCCTGTGGAGCTCGTAACACATTGCCACTGGATAGTGCTGCTCTGCAAGATCTCTAAGAGCCGATTGTTCCTATTACAGCGACATTTCCCAAAATGGTTTCCCATGAAGATAAGTCCAATTGGGTGTTCGCCACCAAAAGCGTTCCTTAGTCAAACAAGTTTGGGAAGTGCCACACTCTCTCCCGGGAAGGTATGCACACTGTGGGGAAGGCAGCAGAGGAGCAGGAGAGTTCCCCGTTCTGGATCAGAATGAACGTCTCTACGGGGATTAATGGACATCGGACAGAGGCTCGATCTCAGGCCATCAGCTAAATCATCTTAATGTCTGAATCACAGTCTGTTTTTCACAGGCAGGAAAATTACTTTGGGAAGGAACAATCCTAATAAGCATGTAATACTCTGAGCTGAAAACATCCACCTCTCTGGTCGCAGGCCTAGAACTGTGAGTATTTCCCCTCATTTGGTAAAGTACTATTTGTCTTCAGAGACCATCAGCTGATCTTGTGCAAGAAAGAGGGTCTGCAATTTAAACCGCTTTCAAAGCCCTCTTTTCTTCCAGCTGTCGGTTGACAGGGTCTCCCCTCTGCTGTTGTTTTCGTGAGGACCTGGCTGGGGAGAGGGGACTTTAAAGTGACCAGCAAGAAGACCACCAGCTGCTTCCCTGACTCGATGGAAGGCAGCTACCCTGTTAGCCTGGAGTGGCTTCTTTGACCTGGAAAGAGTCCTTGAGCAGCCTCTCGTGTGCCGTGGAAAGGACTCCCTGGCCCACGACACTAGACCTCTGCCACTCCACATCGAGAAGCAGCCTCGCTGCAGGAGGAGGCCCCTAAGTCAAGTTATTGAGGGGCACGGGTGAGGAGCAGATTAGCCAGCAAGGTGCTGGCTAAGCTGTACAGCGTGACAGCGTGGTTATTTCCAGGCGGGGCCTGCATCGTGAGCAAAGTGTCGTTCCTGCAGGATGTGTCAGCGTTAATGAGGCCCCTCGGTGAAGTCCGACAGTGCAAATTAGCACCTGTCCTGGCCAGGTTTGCGTGGGCAGCAGCCATCAGGGTCACCAGGGGAGGCGGGCAACAAGCAGGGCAGGTGAGAGCTGAGATCTGAGAAGCCAGCTGACCACGCATGACGACCCGCGGACCACACTTCCACCCCGGCCACATTTCCTTGTTCTCACGACAGAGCTCTGGGCAGAGTTTTCCATGCCTGTACTCTACAACCTCTCCCCCTTCACCCCACTGCTGGCAGCTCCTCGCCTCACCACCCCACCGAATCCAACCTGGTGAAGCTCATCAAGCTTCACACCACCAAACCCCACAACAGTGAGCTCCTCCACACCTCTGTCCAGGCCCTCTCGTCCTGGGCTCCCTGCACACACATTCAGCAGCCTGCCCCTCATTACTCCTTAGACATCTATCTCCTGAGCACCTCGACTCTGCCCTCTCTCTGACTCTTCTCCCTGCCTCTCCACCCACACAGCCTGTATCAGTAAGGGGCAGGCCTCAGGGCAGAGAAGTGGCCACCTTGTTGGTTCTTCTCTTTTCTCTCCTTCCATACAGCCAGTTCATCAGCAACCATGTCAGTTCTACCCTCATCTATTCAGAATCTGACTGATTCTCACATCTACCATTACCACACTTGTCCCAAGCACCCTCCCCTTTCCTGATCCCTTTCCTCTCACTGTTCTGCAATCAATTTCAATTTAAATTAGATCATGTGCTTCCCTGGATCAAAAGCACAAGATTTTAGTTTCTGTTTTAGTCAGCCTTCCTGTTACTGTGACGTAATACCCAACAGTCATAATTTAAAGGTTTAATTTAGCTCACAGTTTTCAGGAGATTCAGTCCATGGTAGGTTGACTCCAAGGCAAGAATATCATGATGGAAGGGCACGGCGGAGCAAAGCTGCTTAGTTCATGGCAAACAGAAAATAGAGCAGGGGAACAGGGCCAGAGCAAGGGGCCAGAGACTATCAATAGCACTCAAGGCCACACCTCCATGACCCACCCCGACACACCCAAGAGCATGCTGTACTAATCCGTGAAGCATTTCTTAATCCAATGAAGCTGACATATCAGGATTAGTGGTCACAGCTTTGTCATCTATTAAAAAAAACTATTTGGTCTATGTCAGCTCTAAAACCTCATAAACGGGATGCCGTGTGCTGTCACTCCAGAACCATTTGGTAGAAGAGCAGACTGCAGGGGCAATTACAAGCAGATTTCAGTTGTTCTGGGTCTCAGTTTCACGTACTGGTGACAAGCCCACAGCAAGCATGGCGACACACAGTGTTCATTAATTATAAAGGCCACTGTGTTGTCCAGCATGAAAACAGTCAGAAAGGAGATACATGGCCACTCAGGGGACCATTTTTCTCCCCTCTGTACATTCATGGGAGGGCAAGGCACACAAGAGAGTTTTCATGCAGGCAGCGGCTGGTGCTCTCAATCATTTATAATTGATGACGTGATTTGGAATAAAGAAAGGAGAGATGAAGAAAAATGTGCTTTACTACACATCAAAGAAAACAACTCAGGAAAATCCTGCTAACACTGCGAGGAAAAGCCTGCGTCAGTTTCTATGGCTAAAGCCGAAAACGGTTTCCATCTTTGGAGCTGGGTAATAAATGCATTTTTTAAGGCTTCATCAACAGTTGTGGGCTTTCATTTTTGCAAAGAAAAGGAGCAGCAAACTAAATCTGTAAGAATTTTTACTGCGGCAGGAGAAAATGCATTTGACTAACTTAGATCCTTGTTCATTTCGCCAACGAGGAAGAGCGTTCCCACCGAGAGCTCCAAAATCGAGGTTTAAACACATCGCAAGCTCAACATGCGAGCTCAGAGCAAAGCAGAATCACATTTTCTTTCAAGAGGCATCACCAGTGTGGAAGGAGAGGAATGCTGAGATAAGTGTGAATAATTTAGAGAGGAATGGGCAACTTGTCTCCACGCAAAAGTTTGTAAATTAAAAAAAAAAAATCTAGCTGGGCACCTTACACACTCAGGTGGTGTTCAGGGCCACAGAGATGTGAAAATCAAGTCCACAGACTTGATAAAAATCTGGAAGCTTTTCCAAACCTTCCTTTGGAGGCCAGTCTTACCCAGGACCACACCTGCACTGTCTGCTTTCACCTTCCTCAACTGCCCACATGCCCCGCTCGGAATTCACCAGCTGCTTCCTCCTGCAGCTCCCCGCTCACCTGCCCGGCACACACCTGCTGCCTCTTCCTGTGGGCCCCTCTATGGCTATCCAGCTCTACACGGCACTTCCCAGCCCGGCTTGCCAGACACAGCTCTTGAACCTGAGCTAGTTTGGTCGCATCATCCTCCAACTGTGGAAGGAGATTAGAATACAGATTGCCAGACCCGTAAACGATGACTCGAAGCCTGGGAACGGTTCTGCTCAGAGCACCCTCACAGGCACCCACCTGCAGGCACATTTGTGAGCCCTGCCATCCTGCTGCATCTGGGTTTCTGGGCTCTGTGCCCTCCGGCAATGCCACGAAGGTGTGGGGCCACCTCCACCCTCATTTCCTCATCGCTCACGGACCGAGTGCCTTCATGGGTCAGGACCAGAGGTGGAGGATGGTGAGGAGAGAAATGATAGACGGTTCCTCACCATGAAAAAACTCACTATCCAAGATGAATAACAGAAATAAGAATAAACCATTACTGTAGAAAAAGAACATAATTAGCATAATTAGCATAATTATCAAAGTTCTATTAGAGCCCAGCGAAGGAAAGGCGGATTCTCCCTACAGGTCAAAGGCGGCTGCTAGAGCTGCATCCGGAAGCACCCGTCACCCAAAGCTGAGGAGAGCCATTGCCCACTCACGCCAGCCTGTTTCCTTCCACACCACCGGCTTCCAGGGCCACACACCTGCACTCCCAGCACTCTAGGAGGTTGAAACAGGAGGATCGCGAGTGGAAGCCCAGCCTAGGCAACAAAGCGAGACCTGTCTCCAACTAAAAAATAAAAAGGGGCGGGGATGCATCTCAGTGCAAAGGCCCTGACTTCTATCCCCAGTATGACAAAAAGAAAAAAAAATTAATAGAGATATAACTTCAGAAATATCCACTGGCAACTTTTATTCTTTCATCTGAGAATCTTCCTAATGTTTTGATCATTTGTTCATGACAGTATTTCTCTTTTTCTTACTGATTTGAAAAATTTTTTAATCTTATGAAAAAATTGACCCTTTATTACCTATATATGATTTTTTAATGTTTAGAAATTTGTTTACTTTTTATTTTTGTACAAAATGTATGTTATGGTTTGTGTCTAGATGTCCCCCCAAAGCCTCATGTGGTAAGAGGCGCCTGGATCTAGAGTATATGATGCTGGGATTAAGGCCATGATTACTAAGTCAATCCACTGATTGGTTTAGCACTGCACTAATCCTAGCAGCCTAGATAAGATATAAGGCACAGGAAGAAGCTGGTTAGGCCTCTTGCATCCCTTGCCTGCCTTGCTGCCTTCTGCCTGTCTGCCACGCCACCCTGCCTTCGATCCAACCGATTGTGGACTGAAACCGCTACAAACTGTGAGCTAAGTAAACCTTTCTTCTCCTAACTTTGGGTGTCAGGTATTTTGTCTCAGCAACAAGAGAAAAATAACTAAGACAATATTGTTGGGAATATGAAATCTTTGTGTGTGTGTGTGTGTGTGTGTGTGTGTGTGTGTGGTAATATCTGCCAGTATTTTGCTTTATGATTTCTGCCTTGGTTGGCAATTCTTCCTTGCTAAATTACATTTTTTAACTGCTGTGTATTTAATAGCTTCTGCTATGTTGTCCCATATTTTATGTCCTATCAGTAAATGTTGTAATTAAATATTGATTAAATCCATTCTTAACGGGCCATTTTAGTGCATCAAAATTTTTGTCACTGCATAATTTTTGTCACTGGTTACTCAAAGGAATCAATTATCCTGCAAGTATGGAAAGCTTGTTCCCACCTTCTGGATGGATTTAAGTCAAATGTCCATTCTAATAGCCACAGCCATTATCATTGAAGGACAGATACGTAAACCAGTCAGTCAGTGAATCTTCCAGAACCTTTCTTCCCTTCCGTAACTGCGTCTTGTAGAAGTGTAACCGCCATTTGCCTCAAAGCGGCAAGCACTCGAAAAAATAAAATGGACTGAACACTAGAGAGAGCTTCTTCCCCCCCTAACTCCCTGTGCCCCTGACCATCAGGGCAGTGTCTCCTTCACGCCCTGCCTGAGAACGGATTTCTTCCTCTTCTTACTTCCCAAACGACTAACAGGGCTTTCCAGAGGCCCGATTGCGCCACCAGATCTCTGCTCATCCGGCTCTCCCACCTCCTTGGTCTGTCCTCCCCTTACCTCACCTTCCCCTCCCGCCCTCACTACAAGTCCTCTCCAGCCACCGCACTGTCGCCCGAGGATTCCAAGCTCGCTTTCTTTGCTCTACCCAAGCAGTTCTCCGAGTGTGGTCCCTGGATCAGCAGCATCAATGCACATTTGTGAGCAATGCAAACTCTCAGGCTCGACCCCAAACTGGCGAACTGGAAAGAGAACTTTTGAAGCCGGCGCCCAGTCGCGCTCCTGTTTGGAAGCTGTTGGGCAGCATCGTCCCCCTGAAACCTCCCACCCACACTCTGCAGGCAGACATCCCCTGACAGCTCCAGGTCTGCACAGCCACCTCCTCGCCCGCTCTTGCCTGAGCACCTCGACTCCTCCTGGGGGAATAACGCCCCTTCATCCCGCCAGCGCACCCCCCTCCGTGGTCTCCCTTCTCGGTGAGGAGCGCCTCTAGGGGTGTCCCTTCCTTCCAGGCTTCCCCAGACCTCTCCTTCTCCTGAGTCCTGGCCCTCACAGTCCTCGGAAGCACAACTTCCCAACCCTCCTTTCCCTGCCTACCCCTCTCCCCCTGAAGCATTTACCACCTTTACTGTATTATCTACTGTCCACTCTCTGGCTTGAATAGAAACTCTGGGCTGTGGTTTGTTTCCTCCGAAACTCACGTTGAAGTTCAATCCCCATTTTCAGATACTAAGAAGATGGAAACTTTATACCACTACCGTTTTGGGGTGGGAGCCTTTAGGTGGTCAGACTTAGTAAAGGTCAGCAGGGCGGAACTCCCAGCATTGAATGTTGGTGACTTTATAAGGAGAGAGAAAGCAGGGGGACACACGCACAGGCTCCCTGTCTCTCCTCGTGTGACAGCCTGCACCGTCTGGGACTCTGCCAGCAGGAGGGCAGCACCCAATGTGACCCCCTGACCTCGGACCTCCAGAACCATGAGCCACAATAAATCTTTTTCCTTTGACACTTGCCTGCTATGTGGTGTTATTAGCAACATAAATTGGACTAAAGCAGTCTCTAAGGGTGAGATCTTTGAACGTTGTATTCATTGTCCAACCCAAGCACACAGAATAATGGCTAACATAAAGGAAATGCTTGCTGAGTATTTAAGTGAATGAATGAATTTGTCTGATTCGGTCCACTTCCACCAAGCTTTTGCTATGCTAAGTGGGACTTAGATGACTAAGGCATGACTTCATGACTTTAACATATGGCAGAGTAGGAAAAGGTGGATAATAGAGCACTCCGCCTGGTGTGATACATCATCAGCTATTTGTGTGCACGTAGAAGCTACGTGTGTGCAGTCATAGGGAAACACAAGGCAACCTCCCAGAAGGGAGGGCACCCAGACATTGCGTCTGGAAGTTATCTCTGGTGAGCTCATCTGCTCCTTGCCTGTGCACGCAGGTTACAAACCCCACAAGCCACTGGCCACAGTGAGCGCCCAACCGTGTTCCCTGGACTGGCTACCATCACCTCCTTTGGGAATCTCTTTTGCACCTTTGTCTCTGTGGCGTTCTGTGGTCTTTCTTGGTTCTCTTCCTTCCTCTGCCCACCACGACCTGCCAAATTCACAGGCACTCAGGAAAAGTAGCACCATGGCAGTCACTGTTTTCAGGGCTTCCCAGACTATTCTTATTTCTTCCCCAAAACTTTATAATCGCCTAGTTCAACTTTGGGGGAAGAGACGGCAGCTGTGGATATTTTTATTGCTATTGTGTTAAGTGCATAAATTAATTTTGTCTTTAAATTGTTGAGTTTTCCTATCCAAGCACATGTATACCTTTCTGTTAAGTTCCACTTTCACATTTGTGGGGGGTGCGGGGGATGGAACTCAGGGCCTTGCGCTTACCAGGCAAGCGCTCTACCACTGAGCTAAAGCCCCAACCTGCCTTCACGTTTTCCCGGAGAGTTTTGTGGCTCTCTTCATGCAGGCAGTAGGCATTTCTTAGGTTTACTCCTAGCTGTCTGCCTGCCTCCGGCTTTTCTCTCCAAGAGACTCTCCCTTGTAGCCAGAGTGACCGTGTCCTCGGCCCCCTTGTCCTGCTCCCCATTGAAGTCCACCATCCTTCCGGAAACTCTACGCGGACATCTCCTTCAGTGACAATATGTCCTTCCTTTGTTCTTTCTTTGCTCTTGTTTGCTTGGCCACAGTCATTCTAATTCTTATAACATTCACTGTACCTCGTCACTCACATTCACTGCAGCATCGCTTTTAATGGCCAAGCACTGAGAGCAACTGAATGCCCATCACTAGTGCAGGGCGGGGTAATGATATTACATCCCCAGCCTGGAATGCAGTGGTCAGGCAGCTGTTAGAGGGAATGTGGTTAGAACACAGGAGACAGCAGGAGCCTCCCTGCGTGAGGCACCCAGCGAAACAGCTTTGCTTACAGTCTTCCTGCCAAAAATGCATTACCTGACCCTAGCAATGGGGAAGCGTTCAGATGAGCACAAATGGCGGAGCATTCTACACAACCACAGGCCTGCACGCCTTAAAAGACGTCAGTATCACAGCACACAGGGAAAGGATAAACAACAGGCCTGGACTGAAGAGTCTGAGGAGACACAACAAGCACACACTCTGAGGGACCCTGGACTGGACCCTGAGACTGAAAAACAAATTGAAATTAAGGACATTATTAGGACAACTGATGCAATATGAATGTGGGCTACATATTAGATAAATGCATTTTGTGGATGTCGAATTCCCTGAAAATGACTTGCACCCTGCATGTATAACAGAAGGTCCTTGTTCTCCAGAGAGACACATCGATATATTCAGTGGTAAAAATCACTGTATCAGTTACCTTTCCAGAGCCAATGGTTTGCAAGAGAGCAGATTTAATACAGGACATTTACGAGTTACAACATGCACCAGTAAGCCAAATGCAGGAAGAATGCCGAATGTCTATCTAGGCTCTGGAGACCCAAAAGAGCCAATCAAGGGCTGGGAGCCCACGGCACTGTCCCGTGTATGTCCGGGTCTGCACATGATGGCTGAAGAAATCGTTACTGGAACCAGGATATGATACTCACAGCAGCGACGAAGACCAGAGCTCCCCCGAAGCAACAGCAGCTGTCCTCTGCGACAGCAAGGCCCTGAGCTCCTTCTGTAGTGAGAACAGCCAAGTTCCCTTCTGGAGAACCAGCCACAACAGAGCTTCTCCTGGGAAACAGCCCGCCACCATCTTCCCTGCCATTCTCCTTTATGTTGTGTAGGCAACAATCCTCAGGTGGATCCTCTACGCCCAGAACCGCACCGACTCAGTGCAGCTGGGCGTTCCTGCTCAGGTGGACTGTATCAGTCCACCATAAAGATAAAACACAGAATAATAACAAGTTCACGTCATTCGTACGTAGTTTTTAAAAACACAAAAACAATAACTAGATACTGTTAACAAGTGGATATACATATTTAAATTACTTTTTAAATGAAACGGAAGGGTAGGTATCACGCTCACAAGAGTAGTTGGTGTTGGGAAAAAGTGAGAAGTTCATGGATTTGAAGCACAAGTGGACAGACCTGACAAGTACAACATTAATTGCATCTGTAATGTTTTACTTAAACATTAGAAGCAAATACACTGAAATATTAACAGTCGTTAATTCTAGACGGTACAAAAATGAGTTCGCGTTTCCAAACTTCTCAATTTTTCCAGATAAATATGAAGATTTTTAAATACATTAACAATAAGTGCTATCACAATCTTCTACCACCCAGAGGGGTTTCCAACAACGTGGGATAAAAAAGCTTTTGCTCCTTGACAAAAACCCTAATCAATATCTTGACAGCTACTTGATTCTAAAATATAAAATGTAGCTGGACTACTGAAGAGTCTGCTGGGCATGTACAAACTATTGCTGGCAGGTTGGCCTATGGGTTGAATGTCAACTTTAAAAATGTAAAAGTAAAGGAGTTTTGTTATTTACCTACATTAACTATATTGTGTGTTTTATGTTGGCTCAAGACAATTCCTCTTCACTCAGTGCGGCCCAGGCGAGCCAGGTGTGTCCCACTCAGGGCCGTGGTGGGACACAGACAACCAGCCAGAGACACCACCTACAAGTGGGGAGGATTTGTTCTGTGCTCTTACACCCACCAGCCTGTTCCAGAGAGCAATCTGGCAGCCACCCAGAGACATGCTTTTAATCTACTTCCTCTCAGAGGTGGCGACTAATGAAGGGGCTGTGCGTGTGAGAGGGTCTTTTCTTTGTAATATGACAGTGGATCTACTTACTTCCCATCAGAAAAACCTTTTCACCTCTGCGGCACATCAACGCTCCAGCACACTCGGATGTGCTGGACACTAGCTCAGAATGGGCGCCCACCAGGGAAACCTATCACAACTCCAGGCGCCTGTGCACCACTTTCAGCAGCGCCGATCAACAAGAAAGGGGGTGCTCCACACCCTGTTTCTTTAGCAAAAGTCCAAAATATTCAGATTCACAGTCTGTCAGACATGACTTGAGAGAATGAAAAAGAGTTTTGATGAGGTAACCAGTACTTCTTGCTTAGCAACAGCTCTGATTGTGTGGAGTTGCTTCCTGATTGGTGGGTGGATGGGTGGTTGGTGGTTGGTTGGTTGGTTGGTTGGTTGGTTGCTTAGGGTGTTTGTTTTCTCAGAATTGTGACCTAAATTCCTGGCCATTCTCTGCCACTTGTCTCCTGCCCTCCAAAGTAGAACTTTGGAATTTTCTTCAGTCTCTTTCCCATCCCACCCTTGTCTGTCCCATCAGCATAAGAGTTTGGATGGAGATCAACTTGTAGTATGATCTCCCCCTCAAACCCATCTGCTCCAGACCCATCCTGAGTTCCTTAGGACCAGAGAATAAGCCCAGTGCCTCTATCTGCAGCTCATGGTGGACATTCCTCATAACTTGCCAGACAGAGGATAAGGGAAACTGCAGCACAAACACTGCTTCTTAGGCAAAGTTATTGTGAGGGTTAGTTTTACACATTGTGCCACTTAATCTTTATTGTCAGCTTGAATGGATTAAGAGACTCCTGAGAAGTGATCGGAATGGGGCAGATATGTTTAATCCATTTATGTTCGTAGCTGAATATGCCGTCAGAAGGTAGAGCCCTGTTGGAGGAGGCGGGTCGCTGGGGCTGTCTCGGATGGCGTATCTCGATGGCGCTGCACTCTGCTTCCCCACCACCATGGAGCGAGCAGCTTTGGTCCACCATGTTCTTCTATCACGTTTCTGCTCTCAAGCCAGCCAACCACGAACTGATGCTTCTGTTTCAAATTAAACCTCTCCTTTTTAAATTTGCGCTGTCAGGTATTTGTACCAACAACAGGAAAGCTAAAGCTCACGTCACCTTGACATGGGCATGGACTGCCCAGATGTCTGGTCAGCTGTTACTGTAGGTGTGTTCGCGAGAGTGTTTCTGAATGAGACGAACATGTGAATGAAGCACAGCACCCTCCCCAGTATGGGTGGGACGCGTACAATCAGCTGAAAGCCTGAGTAGACCGAAAAGGCCAGCTCTCCCTCAAGGAACGAAGATTCCTCCTGCTGAGACATTGGTTTTTCCTGCCCTTGGACTCAAACTGAGACGTCAGCTCCTCACCAGGCTGCAGTCCAGTGGCCTTTGGCCTCAGAGGAGCCCCACCCTTGGCTCTCCTGCTCTCCAGCTTGCTGACTGCATATCTTGGGGCTTGTCAGACTTCACATTCACACCATTTATGGCCTGAAAATAAAAGTCTTTATGTTTGTGTACACGCACACGTACATCTACGGTCATATTCTCTGAGGAACCTCACGGCAGCAAGAGGAAGTGAACATGCTCACGTGACAGAAGACAGCCCTGCAGTCTAGAGGAGTGAAGAACTTGGCATGGCTCACACGGGTTGGATCAGGACCACGGTCCCGACAGACTTCCTCTGACAGAGTACGGATCCTACCCTGGTTCCTGCTCCGCTGTCTTCCATGGCTAATGATCAGTGTAAGAGGATAATTGAAGAGGATCCACTAGAGACAGCAATAGACCCAGTGAGCATGTGTAACTTTCTTTAATGGAAAAGGGCACCCCACTTTCGGAGATTCCCGATGTGCCCCAGTTGAGGGCAGTTCCCTAGAGGTGGGGTCAGCCATCTACATGGTCAGCGTATGCGTCGCTGGGCTCCTGCCTTACAATTACAAGTGGTTCCCATGTTCTCCTCTATCAGCCATGTCTGTGATGTCCTTCTGTCAATCAACCACTGTCCTGGTGGTCGCTGGGCTGTTTAGTCAGAAAGAAAGGACCCAAAGTCTTAGTGATGAGAGGCTGCAACTCCTACCACATGGATCTCTGTAAGACGACCACAAGGAAGGCTCACTACACAGAGACCCTCATTTTGCCATGTGCTAAGAGAGGTCACTGAAAAGATGCTAGCGTCCATCCTTTGAAGCTTCCAGTTGCATGAATACACAGCTGCTGACTGGATTCCACGGTGCAGCTGACCTCCCGTCAACACAGGCTGGCCAGTGCAGGGCACCCGGCCAGGGAGACACAGAGAGGGTCTCCAGACCAGCCATCAGAGGAGTAATGGGCTGGAAGAAAGGCCTGTCTGGGAGAGGGCAGGAGCCAGAGGCCAGGAGACACAGAGAGGGTCTCCAGACCAGCCATCAGAGGAGTAACAGGCTGGAAGAAAGGCGTGGGAGAGGGCAGGAGCCAGAGGCCAGGAGACACAGAGAGGGTCTCCAGACCAGCCATCAGAGGAGTAACGGGCTGGAAGAAAGGCCTGTCTGGGAGAGGGCAGGAGCCAGAGGCCAGGCCAGACTGAGTGTAGGGCTATCAGCAGGCAGCGATCTGAAAAGAAGCCACTTCTGCGCAGACCAGAGAGTGGGTTAAGTTCTCCAGAAAAGGCAGAATTCCCTGCTGGGTAACATACTGGGATACAGAAGAGAAATGACACACTATTGGCCCTGGAGAAGGGTCACTGGCCTTGGAGATAAGATCTACTGTAGACTGTGGGTTGGTGAGCATGTCACCCGAAAAACCTGAGTTTTGTTGTGTTCACCTGTGAAAGGGGCTGATGCTACCTACCTACCTGGGTGGTTGCCAGGATGAAATAGGAAAACGCCTTCTGTAAACTACTATTAGATTCTGGCCATCGATATTGGAGTCTAACAGTCTGGCCCGTGGTAGACATTTGGGGAAACATTCAGTGAAGAGTCTGTTTCAGCCGCAGCCGTCAGGTACTTAGTGCACTTTGAGCCTGTAGCCCTTTTATGAGGTAGACAGTGGGGAGATGGTCACAGAGCTTTGAGCACTCATCCTGTGACATCCAGCCCAAGCCAGGGGACAATCAGCATTTGATGGAATGCTGGGCCCATGTTTATCTGTCCCTGCCCTGCCTGGCTTCACCTTAGCCACCCGTTCCAGCTCCATCTCTTCCTCAGGGAGGTGTGAGTGGGAACCAGTGCCCACCCCAGCTGATTACCACACACAGAGGGCATTTTGTGGCCAGCTCGGGCTGGACATGACCAGCGTGGCTGTCAGGACCTCTCTCGCCCCTCTCTGGCTGGATCTCATCCAGGGCCTGCTCTCTTCAGCTTTTCCCAGCATTGTCCAGGGCCCAGGCCTGAGGAGTGCTTCTCCCATGCGGCCGCAGTCAGGGAATGCATAATGAAGTCGCCCCACTGTGAAAGAAAAGGCCTCTGTCTCCCTGGGTGACAGGGCTCGATGGTGGGGTGTGCATTATGCAGCTCTGCTCCTCAAAAATAAAGTCGCGACTGTGCGAGGCATGTCATCTGGCCTGGCAGCTCCGAGAGGGGACTCTGCATTTCCGTTCATGCCCCTGAATGGCTCTGGGGCTGTGTGGCCCCAGGATGACCTGCTGCTGCTCTTCCAGGATGCTATGAGCCACCCACAAAGAGAAGCCCTGATTTGTCCTTTGCCCCAAGACATGCAAACCCATCATGGCTGAGTGTCCTCCATGGGCAGGGAAGCTCCTGGTGGCTCATGGCTCCTGCACCAGTCTACTTTCCTTCACTGTAACAAAACATTTGAGATTAGCAATTTAAAAGGAGCAAAGATTTCTTTGGACTGATGGGTTCAAAGTTTCAGTCCATGGTTGGCTGCCTCCAAGCTTTTAGGCCTGTGGGGCAGTAGACATCGCAGCAGGACATGTGGGGGAGCAAATCAGTTCACCGGGAAGCAGAGAGAGAGCTGGCTTTTATAACAAAGCCTCTCCCCCAAGCCCATGGAGCTGTGACTCCGTACATGAGTTAATCCATCCACGCGGTCAAAGCGCTCCCAACGGCCCCGCCTCTGAGGCCTGCTGAATTTGGGGACATGCCTTCCACTCATGCACTCTGGAGAGTCAGTTAAGATCCACCCATAACAGGCACACAGTGGCTCACTCTGCCCCAGGTGACACGCTGTCTGTCACCCACAGTGAGTCCAAAGATGTTGCTTCCTTGGCTCCTGGGGAGGAGGCCACAGAGGTTCGAGCACTAGCTTAGGGCACTGGCCAAGATGCAGATCTTCTGTAAGATGAGGAAGTAGAAGGAGAAGACCTCTAAGACCCTCACGGAATCTCTTCCTTGGTGGCTTGTGCTCAGCGGTGCTCAGAGGGCAGCTTGCAATCTGCGTCACAAAGACAGGCCACCTGCCGGCTATGCTGCGCGAGCCTGGGGCACACACCAGGCTGCACTCGGTTAGGTCACAGTCTTTCTTGTACGGTCTCTCTACTTCCTCAGAAGGCTGCGTGTCAACACTTTGGTTTCCCAGCTTCAGAAAACCTTTGGAAGAAGGCATTCGGCTCGGATATTAGCCAGCACTCCCTGTTTGGGAATTTCAAATCATTCTGTGCAGGAATTGAGTAGAGTGTGGACACATTCGTTGGCTGATTGTGGATATGTCCAAAGTCAGCAGAGAAGTCGAACAGGGACTCAGGACAGCCGGCGTACCCAGCAGGAACCTGCAGGGAAGAGTTCAAATGAGAGAGTGTGGGCAAGGTCAGCGTCACCATCGCCAGGGCCAAAGGGACAAGGGAAGACAGGTGAGAGCTGGACTCCTAGGGGCTGCCACTGTGAAGAGTCAGGGCACAGCAGGAATGGGACATCAGTACAGGAGTGGCCGGGAAGAAAGAGCCTCTCTCCCCTGGTCCTTTGGCCTCCTGCTGGCGTCTCTCATTGGACAAACCCAACCAGACACCAGCTGGAAAGGGGGCCCAGGAGATGCGACTCCACGGCTTACTCTAGGGGGACAGACAGGAAGGGAAGAGAAGGGCAGAGAAGGGCAAGGAACAGATCCTGCTGGGTGGCGAGACCCAGGACCAAGCAGCCCTCCTGCTTTCCAGCACTATTGTGTGACCAAACAATTTGACTGCCTTGGGCCAAAGCACGTCATTTATTCTTTCCAGGTATTTTCTTTGGGTTTTTGTTTTTCTTATTTTGAATGAGAATTGAAAACTACTAGTTAAAGCTGAAAGCTACTAGTTAAAGACTGTCTGTCACCATCCACTTCAACCGTTACCATCTATGGTGTTAGATATAGACATAAAGTAGGAATATATAGATAGATATGTAATACGTATGCAACACACCACCAAGCCGTATGCTTGTTTGCTGTAAACACAAGAAATACTGTGAAGACACAGTCTCCTTGGCACCCTGGAGTGTAAATATACAACCTGGGCTCCCTCAGCACATCACTTAAGGGTGACTTCTGCAGAGTAAGAGGAAATTCAATAAACAGCCGTGCACACTAGCCTTTGGTTCTGCGTGGGTAGAGAAGACCAATGGTCAAGCTTCTTTTTCACATTCAAAATATCTTGATTTTCTTTGGGGGGGGCAGTGTTGGGGATTATCTTGATTTTCTGTTGCATTTTTTCCCTCCTTTAACAGACACCTCTGTAAGTTAACTATAGGTCCATTTTATACCTCTAATCTTTACTTCTACATAAAAGTGCATTACTGAAGATTGTTATACTTGTAAGCTAAAAAACCTAGTAGCTGGGATGAAAGGGAGGGAGAATGTATATATAGGAAGAAGATCTTATAATTCTTGCCATCAAAGAACTTCAGGTTGATGAATGGAGCACAGAAAAACCGCAGTGCAGCTGAACCCACAAAACCCAGGGCCAGAGGCTGCGCATCTTTCTCACTCTGATTTCATCTCATCCCGCCTCAGTCTGGGCCGGCCATCCCCGTGTGACTGGAAATAGGTTGGCTGCGCTTACCACTTACCAAGGTTGACATCTTGGAGCGCCTGCCATCAGATGCGGAGTATGTAGGCTGGCTGGGCTCAGGCACTCAGACAGGCTCCATCGACCTTGGCTTGGGTCCGTGTGTGTCACCTGTCAGCCCTGCTTCCTCTAGCCATTGGGATCCAAGCCACCCACACACTGGAAGGGAAGTGGGGGAACCAGGAGAGAGCCAGACAGACGAGTCCCCGGATCTTCCCCCACAAGGGCACATTTTATGCAGTGAGAACAAGAAAAGCTACGACCACCTCAAGGACTGTTGGCAGGCAGAGCTGGGCCAGATCCTCAGTGTAGGCAATAGTGCCGCCACCTGTATTGTTCACATCTAGACGCACATGTGGAGATATCTGTACAGTATGAAAGGCAGAATAACAGCCCTCCAGAAAGGTCCAGATCCTAATCCCCAGGGCCTGGGAATATGTTGTTTTACTTGCGAAAAGGAACTAAAATTGTTCATGGGCTGACCTTAATATACAGAGGACATCCTGGAACACGGGAATGGATCTCGTGTAATCATGAAGGTCCATAAATGAGAGAGCGCAGAAGAGTTGAGTCATAAAGATGGGATCTAAGATACAGCTGGACGTTTCTGGCTTTGAAGACCAAAGTGGAGCACAGGGCAAGGAGTGCCGGTGGCCTCCCAGAGCTGGGTAAGACGGAAACGGGTTCTCCCCTAGAGCTTCACAAGGGACACATTGCTCCTGGCAACAAGGTCTTGGCTAGTAAGACTTGCTTTGGAATCCCTCTGTGTATTATGACTCTTAGATCTGTAAAATAATTAATTTCTCTTGTTCGAAGCCACTGAGTTTGTGATAATTTGTTACAGCAGCATCAAGAAACTAATACAAGCCATTCTACAACATACACCTAGTTCAGAAAGTCAGGATGTATACCATGAACATATATCATTTTTGTCAATTGAAAACATGCAAAAAATGCAAAAAGAAAAGAAACTAACACACAGCAATAAGGCTATAAAGGGAAGGTCCTAATTAGGGTAGAGTCACCTGGGCAGAGAAAGGACAAAGCAGGGTAACGGTTCCCAGCCATGACACCTGTCCCTTGAGCCACACTGGGGCTCTGTGTGTAGAGAACTGAAGCTGCGAGCTGACAAGCACTTTCATGGAACAATTCTGGGACATTCTGGGCCCAAGAGAGCAGTAATGAGCTATGTGACACAGTGCAGCGTGGAACTGGGAAGGTCCTATCCTACACCGACACTTTAAACCTGGTTCTGTTCATGGCACTCAAGAGCCATGGCTTTGAAAACTTCTGAAGGTGGAAGTCTTGGTGTGGGCACGTGGGCATGTCCCCTGCCCATCAGCTGGGTGGCTGAGCGATCTCGCAGGCAGCAAAGCTAATGGGGGGACCAGACGACAACAGGATCAACATTAGGTGGATGCAGGGACACAACTGCCCATGAAGCAGCTCCAGGAGGTTCCTGTGGAGTCTTTCCATGAAAGCACGAACCTTAATTTAGGTTCGTAGGACCTAAATGAAGAACCTCTGGGACCATCCTCTCCTGTATTTTCCCATTAAACTCACCCAGCTCATCGGGATGGGCATACCAGCCCCCCAAGGAAGGGTGCAGCTACACAAAGATTGTCGTGGCTCTCATCCTGACTTTCTTTGCTTTTGACGACCCTGATCTCACACTGGACTCCTGGGCTCAACATTTCAATACCGTCTCTCAACTTGAACACATGGGATTTAAATATCTGACCACCAGCCCTTCCAATCTTGTCTCTCTCTGGTGTTGTCTCTACTGAGAATCTCCCCTTCCCTTCCCTGCTCCCTTGATCAGCCCAGTCAGGCAGCCTGCCCCCCGCCGAGGGCGATTTGGAGTCGTGGGTGAGCTTTGACAGCAGTGTGGGCCACTAACTCCTCACCTGGAGCAATTTGAAGCGATGGGAAAAGGGAGCAAAATCCAGATTCAAAACAGTCCACAACTTTCTCCTCCAACAATGACTGAAATTACTCAAATGTCTGATTTTATTTTGGTACATTTACCAGAATTTCTTAACTCCCGTGACCCGTTCCAAGCCTACTGTGCAGAGACAGAGTACAACCTGTCTCTGTAATTTGCACTAGATAATGCTCCTTTCCGAGGCTGCACCTGGCTTTGTGATGTCAAAGCTGGCTGGTGACCAAAGCTGATGGTTGCTGAGTGTGAATGTTTCAGTCACTTCTGCAGCTGAACTCCTCTGCCATTTTTATCAGAAATCTTCCCCCACGGATTTCCCATTTCCCTTTTAGAGGAGGGCTGCACAGTGAAGAGATCCCAAGCTCGGGGGTCAGTCAGACTTGGGTTTGAGTCTCAGGCCTGCCATTAGTAGCTGTAGGGTTTGGGGAAATGAATTACTATTTCTGCGCTTCCTTCCCTGATGATGGATGTCTAATTATTTGCCTTTCAGGACTTAACAACATGTGCATGTCTGCAGTGGGCCACACTCTGGACCTGTGTTTGTGGAGTCTGCTTTATTTCCCACTCCCTTGGCCTGAATCCCTCTCCCTGGCTTCTCAAAGAACCAGACAATCTCTTGCTATGCTAACCCTGAACTTCACCTGCATTGCTCCCAAACAGGACACAATATACTCCCAGCCCTTCAAGGAGTTCGGCACCATCTTCCGCCCTCCCATCCATCACTGTTCGGTAGACGCCACTAGAAATGACATTCCTTGGCGACTCCCTAGCAGCAGCAGCTTACCTGAAATTTTATAAGGCTTTCCAGAAATTGTTTTCAAAAGGACTGTTATTCCTTCCCAACATTTTTACCCTAAGGAAATAATTTCTCTTTATTGCTTTTCTGGATCACAAAAGTAATACAAATCCACTTTAGAAAGGTTAAGCAGGGGCTGGAGACTCAGCTTGGTGGTAGAGCCTTTGTCGAGCAAGCACTAAGGCCCTGAGTTCAAGCCCCAGCAGCACCTCCCCCCAAAAAGAAAAGTCAAGCAATAAACAGATACAGAAAGTAAAAATTCCTAGCTGCCAGTATTCTCCCCCAGCACATCCCCTCCCACCCTTAGGAAAACCTCCCAATAAATCCGATCAAGAAACCTGTTTTGGGGAGCAAGTCATTTGCTTTTGTTTTGGTTTTTTTTAAATAGAATTTGTTACTTTCATGGGTGATACATAACAAAATAATTTGGGTCTCAAAAATAACACTAACAACTTCCCTTTCTTCTTAAGGAATTTACTACCAGAATGCTTGAAGTCTGTGTTATTTCGTTGTGGTTGCTGGTTTCCTTTATTTCTCAGTCAATAAATATGTTTTTCTGTATCCTGAAGTTCAACTATTAAATGCACCAGAAGTTGTATTTAATGGGAATTGGTCAGAATGAGACCAAAGAAAGAAGAGACTATTTTGAAAGGGTGTGACTACGTGTGTCCAGTTCAGGCAGCTGTGGCCAGTGTGAGATATAAAAATGGAAATAAATGTACCAAAGGGACAAAGATGGTGCGGCAAGATGAGCTGGACTCTTCCGTTCTTGAAAATAACAGTGCTGCCTTATAAGCTTTAGTGAGAGTCTACATGGAGGCAAGTAGAGCTGGGGGGAAACACCTTGTCTCGACCTCGCACCCATCCTAACAGGGTCCGGCACTGGTCTCTTCCTCCCTGCAGGAGGTCTGTGCTAGTCAGCAGCAGCACTGGGGAAATGTGTATAATAATACGCTGGGGTCTGACCGTGAGACCCCGGGCGCTTAGAAACACTGAGCATCTTAAATCCAATGTCTAGAATGTGTCACTATTAAGGCCATTTTCCCTGTGTGGGGAGAGACAAGGTTGTAGCCTTCTCTCTTTTGCTCAACGAATTATTACTGGGAACAAACTCTTGATCAGACTTCAGGAGGGGCGGGCTTTGAAAGTTCCAAGATTAACAGGAAAAGGCAAATGGACAGACAACGTTCCCACCTACGCAGGCTGCAGCGCTTGAACATCTGCACACACGAGGAGTGTTCACTAGACGGGACTGTGTATTAAAGGGTGTGCAAACCTCTCCAAGTATCTCAAGCACATTTTCTCACGAGGAACCATCACAAATTCCCCTTCACATTATCCACGTGGTGTGTGAGAGGGGTACTGGGGACTGAACCTAAGGCCTTTGCAGTGAGCTACAACCCCAGCCCTTTTTTAATTTTTTAGTTTATTTTTATTTGGGGGGGTACTAGGGATCAAACTCAGGGCTGTGTGCTTGCTAGGCGAGTGGTCTACCACTGAGTTAAATCCCCAACTCCCTAACTTTTGTTTTGAGATAGGGTCTTGCTGGATTGCCCAGGTGGGACTCCAACTTGTAATCCTCCTGCTCGGTCTCCCAAATGCTGGGAGTATAACGTGCACCACTCTGCCCGGCCAGCGTAGAAACTTCTCATTTTAAAAGAGGAAGACGGGCAACTTGATCTGTGTTTCAGTTTCCTTGCTGTAACAAACTGCCGTAGACTGTGACTCCAAACAACTGTCTCAGTTTCCTGGTCGCTGGGACACAATCCCCAGCCTCCTGCAACTTAAAGGAGAGGTTTATTTTGGCTCCCTGTTGCACAAAGTTTCAGTCCGCGTTCATCTGGCTCCCTGGCAGAAATGGTAGAAGGGCCAGGAGGAGAAAAGCAAGCCTCCCAGGCGTTTGGGACCCCAGTTTTCTCAATTTTAAAGTAGGAAGTGTAACTTACAGTGCCTGAGCCGCGCGACTGGAGTGAAGTATTATGCGCTTTGTATCTTCAAAGCACAATTTAAATGTAATATGTTTTTATGAGAAAGGCACGGGAGATACTGTATTTACTCAACAATCTGCCTGCAGCACGGTGAGAATGAGGAATGTGCTCCATGGCGAGAAAGTGGATCCCGATGCCTCCAAGCACACTGCAATTGTGCAAGTTCTGCAATTGTGAGCTCATTCCCAGATGGCAATAGTCCCTGCGACACCTACGCCATGTTCAAGGCTTCGCTCACGTGGGTTTTACATTAAAGGTGTACTCTGTTCTTCAAAAGTTTCCAGTAAGATAGAATACAGGTAAACACTGACCATAAGAAATATTTTTCAATTCTCACCCCTCAACCACTCCCCGACAACATGATTTTGTATAACTAGACGAGCGCCGGCAGCTTGGAGTGTTTGAAAGGACGTAGACCGTGGCCTTCCTGATGGTGGGCTGGGGCTGCTGAGTGGCCCCTCCGCCCGGCTTGTGGGGTGCTGCGGAGCTTCCACATGAAGTCACCCCCGACCTCCAGGTGCCAGGCACTAGGGAGCAGTGGGAGCCTACACCCTGCGACACCGAAGTCTCTAGGAAGCTGCTGTCGAGCAGGAAGACCGCGAGACCAGGTAGCTCTGGGAAGCATGATCGTGAAGGGGAGTCTCACAGGTCCCGCAGTCAGAAGACCACCTTGTGCCGTGGCCCTGCGCCAGGCTCTGCCCTGTGCACAGGGAGGGGGCCGGAGGGTCCTGTGCCCGCCTTCCAGGCCGGAGAGAGGCCCTGCAGGAGGCAGCGTCCCCACAGTCCTCAGCAGGGCGGGCCCCTTGGCGTGGGGTCAGAACTCCGAGAACGATGCCAGAGTGTTGAGCTCCTTGAACTGTAAAAGAAACGCTTCCTCTTTGGTTTGAAAACGTGCCCAGGGCCAGGATTGGACCTGACATTTCAGAATAAAAGCTTCAAGGGCACCTTTCAGAAACCACCCACTTCACTTCTGCACACGCTTAGCTTAAAAGGGATGAAAAGCAGAAAAACAAACAAATCCGACTTTAAAATGAGCCAAAGACTTGAACAGACATTTCTACAAAAAGATACACGAATGGCCAACCAGGCCGTGGGAAACAGCTCGATGGCACTAATCATGAGGGAAATCCAAATCAAAACCACAAGGAGATACCACTTCAGACCCAGTAGGGTGGCTGCTATTAAAAAGAAACAGAATAACAAGTGTTGGCAAAAAGATGGAGAAATTGGAGCCCTTGTGCACTGCTGGTGAGAATATAGAATTGTGCGACTATTATGGAAAGCAGTATGCAGTTTCCTAAAAAAAAAGAAAGCATGAAAGAAAGAAAGGAAAAAAAAACAGAATTATTGTCTGATCCAGTAGTTCTACTTCTGGGTAAACACCCAAAAGAATAGCCAGCAGGGTCTCCAAAACATACTTGTGCACCGTGTTCACAGCAGCATGGCTCACAGCGGCCTGGAGGTAGAAGCAATCCAGGTGTCCATCAACAGAGGAAGGAACGAACAAAACGTGGTGCATCCACACGAGAGGTTATTGTTCAGCCTTAAAAGGAAGGAAATTCTCCCCCTCACCACAACATGCAAGAGCCTTGGGACGTTATATTTAGTGAAATATGCCAGATACAAAAAGACAAATTATATGATTCCATTTATATGACATCCCTAGAATAGTCAAATTTAGAGACAGAAACTACAGTGGTGGTTCCCAGGAGATGAAGAGAGGTTGGGGGTGCGGGGGGAGAAAGGCATTATTCAATGGCTACATATTTTCATTTTGGGAAAACGGAGAATTCCGTAGGTAGATGGCACATGAATGTTCTTAGTGCTATTTGACTGTACATTTTAAAATGGTTACGATGGTAATTATGTTGTGTATCTTTTGCCACTATTAAAAATTTTTAAATAATTTTGAAAGAGTAATCACACAAATTCCAAACAGGATGAGTACTAGCTAAAACTGAAGGCATCAGTGATTGATAAGTACAGGAAATTCAACTTGAGGACATCAAGGCTGCCACAACAGCCCGGGTGAAAACAGTCAGGAAAGAGGCCCTCAGACTGTTTCAGAAAGTGGCGAGAATGAAGGGCTCGGTGTACTCAAAGTCAGGGGAGTATTTTGAGGGGGATTCATGACAGTATGTCTTTTGCTATAATATTTTTTCAATTTAAGCATTCAATGTAGTTTTTGATCCTACCTCATAATCCATTTTGCAATGCAGGGATTTATAAATTGCTAGGGAAGAAAAAGCCCCTTTTTAAAGGATAAATAGACTGAAAAAGGAACTTAGGGACATTTGGTCAGAATAATAAATATTTGCTATTTTATTATTATTATATGGAAAAGAGTTGATGGGAATTCTAGTGCAGATTTTTTGGGGAGCGGGGGTTGCTGGGAATCACACTCACAGCCTTGTGCTTGCTAGGCTTTGTGCTTGCTCTACCACTTGAGCTAAATCCCCAACCCCTAGTGTGGTTATGAAGAGACAGTATCAAAGTCTCTTTAGGAGGAGCCAAGAACTCTGTCCGTGGGTAGAAGACCCCATTGTTTTGTGAGCCCAGGAGCCCGGAGCCCGGGACTGCCCCTTCCATGCTTGGTCCAGCTCCACAGCACACTGTCTAATGGTCCTGGGTACCTGACTCAAGCCATCCAAAGATCCCTTCCCGTGGGGAGGGATGCACCAGGAACCTATTAGTGTATTCAAGGAGATCGTTTTTAATCTGAAATTTTCCAAGATTCAGTCTACATGGGTAGGCAATTTGATGAGCCCATGTCCATGCCAGTCTGACTCTTATCTTAAAAGGACCAACATGGACTTGGGAGAAATTGTGGGTGCCATTTTGAATTGAGACGCAGTGACAGCCTCTCTGCAGTAGAGGAGAAGCTAACATAGAGACTGAGGAGGGCAGGAACCAGTCCCCACAGTGATCTTCACTGGGGTCTGTTCGAGCCTCAGAGCTTGGGCCAATTCTACTCTAAAACCCAATAGCCCCTTAGGTCTTGGGTTCATGGAGTCCCCTGCCTTCAGAATGAATTTCTCTCCTTGCTTAAGCAGCTCACTTGACTTTCTGTGCTTTGCAACAAAAATTCTTAATATGAGAAATGGAAGAAGACCAGCACTGATCAATTAGCCATCAGAATTTTCCATCAATATTCTCAAGAGCTTTACAGAATTTATCTAAACTGTGTACAAAATAATTTGGTATTCAGGCAGCAAGTATTTATCCTCCAAAAAGGATTTCATATTGTTACCACGCTTCCTTAGAATTGGCAGGCAAAGTATTAAATTAATTCAGTTTCTTTCATTGTGTACAAAACAAAATGTATTGTCGGAACATGGTAAGCTACTATTTTTAAGGTTATTGCCTATGGCGTTTTGGCATTCTAAATTTCTAACAAAAGCTTCCAGTGTCTCTCAGCCCTGGTTAATAGACTTTCCCATTTCCTGAATTTCAAACCTGGGAACTTTTTAAGCACAATGAGAACATGCACACCTGATCACTTGCCTGAAATCTAACGGGAAGGAGGAAACCGGCTAAAAATAAATTCTTTGAATTCTGCCTCAATTCCTCCCCGGAACGTGAGTTTACAGATGGTGTTGAAGTGGATATGAGCAGCTCTGCTCCGCACGCACTGACCCCACCTCTGTTGTCTGCAGGTCCTGTGCCAGCTCCTGCTCCTCAAGTAAATGTGATGGTGTCTTGGCCCTCCAGGAGCCTCATAGTCACCAGGAGGATGGAAAAGTGGCCAGGAACCATGACACCATGTCCTCAGTTTTAGGGTACACAGGTAAGATAGCTGGGCAACCTGCCAGGCTGATCCACAGAAACCACAGAAAGAAAGGGGGGAGCTGAGCCCCAGTGGCGGACCCGGGGGTCTGCCACACAGACGGGAGCAGAGTGAGCCTTTGAGATGAACAGGATGGACAGAAGGGGAGCAAAGGCATGGGGCTGAGAGGTGCCTGGGCCCTTGAGAAGCAGCTGGTAGACCAGTTCCCCGTGTGAGCCGGCTCCCAGACCCTAGAAAGACAGCAGGTATAAATACTGCCTGCCTGTCTTTCCTCTTCCTTCCCATCCTTCCTTTCTCTTCTTTCCTTTGTTTTGTGGTTGTTGTTTAATAACAGATTTATTGCGCTACAATCTATATACCATAAAATTCACCTATGTGGTGTACACATCAATGATTTTTAGTGCATTCACAAAGTTGCCCAATCATTCCCACTACCTAATTTTTAAATCAAACAGTCCAAAAAGAAAATCTACTCTCTCTCTCTTCCCCAGTTTGTGGAAACCATGCCCTACCTCCTATCTGTATAAATTTTCCCATTTTGGACATTTCATAAGTGGAATTTTATAGTATGTGGTCTCATCTTTCACTTAACATAACGTGTTCGAAATTCACTCACGTTGTGGCGTGTGTCAGTACTTCATTTTTTCTTCTGGTCACGTTATTCTCCATTGTGCAGATAGACCACATGTTGCTTTTGCCACCTACCGATGGGCATTTGGGTTGTTTCTACTTCTTGGTTAATACGAATAATGTGGTTATGAACATTTATATACAAGTTTCTGTGTGGACATGTGTTTTTCTTTCTCTTGGTTATGTACACAAAAGTAGAATGTGCTACACGACACAATAACTCTACTTAACATTTTTAGGATCTGCAAGACAATTTTCTAAAGCGTGTGCACCATTTTACATTCCCACCAGCAATAGATAAGGGTTCTAATTTTTTCATGCATTTTCCAGCACTGAATACTTTCTTTTTAAATTATTATTATAGCTATCCTACTGGGTGTGAAGTGATACTTCTTTGTGTTTTAATGTTTAGTTCCCTGATGACTAATAACATCTAGCTTCTTCTCATGTATGCGTTCTTTCTTTCTTCTTCCTTAAAGTTCAATGAATGACTGGCTTCCTAAGAAGTAACATAAAGGAGCTGAGAAACATTGCTTTAGGTTGGATAGATCGATATTGTCCCACTAAGAAATGATATGAGAATTGGTCACAGGTATTCAACTATAAAGAACTACTACACAATATAAAAGAAGAAAACTCTATGAGCCTCGAGTGTGTTTAATTCCTGGTATTAAGGAGGACACTTTTAATCTGAAACTTACCGTGATTAAATATATTTGTATGTATCAT
>PVJO010014850.1:0-46908 GCA_004026905.1 Hystrix cristata | reverse complement strand
ACAGCCCCAGAGTCCACCAGACGCTGCCCCTGGAGAAGCCTCCGGCACCGGGTGCCTGGGTGCTGGGCAGGACACAAGCAGGCCAACCTGAAGTGCGCGCCTGTCTTTTAAGGAAAGAATCTGATCCCTCGTCCAACGTTAGCCAGAGGCAGAGCTCCCAGAGCCCTGAGAACCCGCAGCAAGGGCAGTGTGCTGGGGATAGTCAGCCTGAGAGGCAGGTGACTCAGAGAAACAGGGTACAACAGAGCGAGCCCAGGTTTCTGGAGTCAGTGCACACTGAATTGGAAACATGAGCCTGACAGTTGCCCACTGTGAGAACAGACACAAAATTACTAAGCCACTCTGCTCTTCGGTTTCCTCATCAGTAAAACCTTCCTTCACCCAAGATCAGGCTCAGGGGCCTGTACTTCTCTCTCAGGGCTCGGCTCCAAGTACCTTAAATTTGCACTTACTAAAAGACTGGTTTCAGCCTGGGGTGTAGAGCATGTATATCCATGTAACCCCAGCACTTGGGAGGCTGAGGCAGGAGGACTGCCACGGGTTCGAGGCCAGCCTGGGCTCCATAGGGAGTTCAGGCCAAGCTTGGACTATGTAACAAGACCCTGTCTCAAAAATAAATAAATAAATGACTGGTCTCACACCAGTCTCCCCATCACACTGCAAGTGCTTCCCACGGCAGTGCCACACCTGTCTGCTTACTGCATACCTAGCACAGTGCCCAACTCATACCCAGGCACTATTTGATTTTGGTACCAAAACCATGAGAGGCGAGTAGAACAAGCATCATTATCCTCATTGCTCAAACCAGGAAATCAGAACTACAAGTTTACTTACTCAAGTCATAGCTGGAAGCCAGAGGAAATCACATTTTTAACATATCTGAATTAACGATATATATCTCAAAATGGGCCATTTATCTTTTGAAAATGTTAAAATAATATACAATCACTAGGTAGGTTTTTCTCGTGGCGGGGTGGGGGTTCCTGGGGAATCAAACTCAGGGCCTTGTGGTTGCTAGGCAAGTGCTGTACTACTAAGCTAAATCCCCAACCTCTCCCTAGATAGTTCTGTAATATTTCCTTTCAGTTATAATCCTTAATTTTTAATTAATAGCTAATGCTCTCATATACCTGTTAATATAAAACTACTGAATGACATCATAAAGAGAACTATGAAAAATTTAGTCATAATATATACAGACGATGTAAGTAGAAGTGAGTAAAATGTAGTCTAACAGATATGTCATATTAAAAAATAAAATTCAACTGAGAGAATTTTATTCAGTAAAATACTTCCTCTGGGCTGCTAGTTTTCCAATAAATCTCAGAATGACCTTTTATGTTTCTGAAGAAGGCTTGTTTTTCTCTGATTTGTTAATCTTGGTAAGGAAAGCTATAATGGATGATATAAAATAATGCCATATTACCTACCTGGTAAATCGCGAAGCCTACAAGCTCAGAATCTGAGTAACAGGGTATTCCACACAGGGCTAACCCTATGTCCTCAATTCTCCAGCTCTGCCATGGCAAACTCCCTTTTCCCCTGGCCACCACCTGGCATGGTCCCCTGGTCCTTATCATTATGCTCTCCAAATAGGCCAGTTCAAGAAATTACTTGTATTAACACCAATGTAAGAAAACAGACAGGAAAGCTTATCTTCTCTATGAGTTTTGAAAACTACATATTCCAAATATAAAATGGAAACTTAAAAAATAACTGTCCAGATCATTTATGCCTTGTGTTAGAAGCAGTTGGGAACTGTCTACGGATAATAAGATTTTAGATATAATCATGCTGCTAATAACCTTCTAAACAAAAAGGAATACTGTTAGCAGAAAAGAAACCTTTCAAATGTAATGATCAAGTACTGCACACACGTTTACCTGTGTATATTAAAAAGTCATTACACACTGGCTAGGGAGGATGCTAACTCCTTCAACATACCCATTTCTGCTGATCCTCAGGCAGTTGTTTCCCCATACACGAAAAATGGCTTGTTACTTACCCAAGTAACCAGAAACAAGTGGACAGAGTCAGGATTCAAATTTAGGTCTTTGTGAATCTAATGTTTGCTCTTAACTACAATCCTTCCTTTTACAACTTTTTCCTGTACACATTTCTGTAAGGCAAAGACAGCATCACACAAGAATGGAGTTTGAATACACAAATCTCATCTGAACATGTCCCATCTGTTATTCAACAACCACCACGTCTACTCACCCCATGTCAGAACTACCATTCATACACCACTTGTAACACAGGAGAATTGGACCTGACTCTGCACCAGGCAGCCTGGCAACAGTGGTAGTATGATCATGAGGACAGTAAGAGGTTCAATCTGTAGGACTTCACTACTTCATGAACAAAGATCACTTACTTAGTCCAAAGAAAGCGAAGGAAAGTACAAAAGGACAGAGTCAGCACTGGGGATTTAGCTCAGTGATTAGAGTGCTTGCCTTGCAAGCACAAGGCCCTGAGTTCGATCCCCAGCACAAAAAATAAAAAAAAAAGAGGACAGAGTCAGGAACCACAGATCTGAATTCCGGTCCAAACCCTTTCTCCACCCAGCTTTGTGATCTTCAACACTTCTTCGGTCAAACAGGATAGGGTACAACTGTTTTGAAAGCAGCAATGTGCTCCATTGCACTGAGAAGGTAGTTATCCCTCGTGGTCCTCTGGCTTTTCATTAAAAAACAAGGCAGTGTGCTATTAAGTCTGAGAGGGCTAAGTTACGCCACAAGGTACACTAACCTCCCCTGCCATGGAGAGGCCCAGCAATCACAGCTGCTGAGATGAGTGCCCAGTGATCTGTCTTCCTTATGACATAATACAAATAAGCCACGTGGCCAAAGAGCAAGCCCCAAATAAGGGAGTTTTAGGAGTTAAAACACATTCTTAAAGTTGAAATATTAAAAGTATGTGAGAGACTTAATTTGGATTCTCATCTTTCAAAAGATCTTGGATTATGATGGCCTAGATTAGTTCCAGGAGTAGCGCCTTCAGAGCCTTGTTTACAAATTTAAGATCTTGGAGAGAAGAAAATGTTCTAGCCTTTTTGGCATCATTCATACTACATTGTTTAAAATGAGTTAGAACAGGGTTATTTATAATAAAGTACTGGACAAACACTTTGTCTAATAATATCTTGAATGCACATTAGTCAGAGTTGGGCATCAAGATCATTTGTATGAATGCATGCTTGCTATCCTATAATATTTAGTCTTTGTAAGTTAATATCATCTCATTATATAAAGTGTGTGCCAAGTTGCTGTAGATGCTCCTTTACCCATACTTCTTTAAAGACATGTTCCACATTGTCAATGTCCTGCTGTTCGCTATCATTATATATTATAAAAGATGCTGTTTGGGGGCTGGGGATTTACCTCAGTGGTACAGTGCTTGCCTAGCTAGCGTGTGGCCCTGAGTTTGAGCCCCAGCACTCTCCCCCCAAAAAGGAATGCTATGTTCAATTCAATCTTCTTTTGTTTTTTTTTTTTTTTTTGAGACAGGGTCTTGCTTTGTGGTTCAGGCTGATCTTGAACTCACTATGTAGCTCAGGCTGGCCTTGAACTCTTTGAGATCTTCCTGCCCCAGCCTCCTGAGTGCTATGATTACAAGCGCGCACCACCATGCCCAGTTAATTCAATTTTTAAAATCTAGAACAAATCAGGATTTTTTTATTCTGACATCAATAAGAATATTTGATGGAGATAATAGAGCCCATATTTACTTGTCCTTTTGACAATTATTAACTCTGTAAAATAGTATTTTGAAGACAAAAGCTGAATCATAGAAAAGTAAAGCAGGTGTTGGGTTACCTACTTTGAATAACTTACCCCAGTACAATTCCATATCCTACTTTTTCCCCCACAACTGCCTATCACTGATATATGCCATTAACTCTTGTTAACAGAAGCAGACAGTTATACAAACAGCCTGCATTTAAAATTTTGGAGAATGTTAGCAGAGATCTGGTAAGAGTGAACAGTTGTATGGAATGCAGTCAAACTCATGTATCTTTAAAGACTCCATCATTAAGATCCCAAAGCTTTACTACTACTTGGTTGCATTTTTTAAAATCCACTAATTTGAGGGGCTGGGGATTTAGCTCATGGTTAGAGTGCTTGCCTGACAAGCATAAGGCCCTGAGTTCGATCCCCAGCACCTAATAAATAAATAAATAAATAAATAAAATAAAATAAAAATCCACTAATTTGAGACTATTTCAGAGGTCTGTTTCCAAGTGACATAACTAAACTTTTGTGGCTATCCATAGCCACCTAAGTCTTGCACTCAATAGGAATAGTTCCCTTTCTTCATTCTCAAAAACTGGATTAGTTTTTCTCTGAAAAAGATGCACCACTATTATCAGTAATCTCCTTCCAACTCCTTAATCTAACAAACTTTAGAGAGAATGAAAATAGCCACTGGTTGAGTGTATGTTTGGTAGGTGCCTGGCACAACCACTTTACTCAGATTACGTCATTCTGACAAAGCTGCTAAGTGAATGAATGCTGGTATCATTCCAATTTTAGCCAGTGAAAACTCAGAGCAGTCAGGTGACTTACTCAAGCTTACACAGAGCAGGTAACAACAATCAGAACTTGAACCCAGGTCTTTCTAGTTTGTCTAAGTGCTAAAACAATCAAAACAAACAGTAGGATTGAGTGCTGTGAAATTAATGAAGGCATCAGAACCATCATTTTCTTTTTAAGTAACAGGAAAAAGAAAAGATCAGTCACCACTGTGTGTAGCAAGACTGATGATGACTTTTGGGGGTGGGCAGAGTGCTGCCATGGGGCAGCAATGTCAAATGTCTTTTAATTGTTCAGGAAAAATTATTTTAACACCACCAGTCTGGGCGACACTGACACTCAATTAGTACCACCTTCCTACATGTCTTCAAATAGCTATCTGGTTCTACCATAATTCATCACTGTCCCCGAAGAAGTACTTGTTTCTATTACATTTCATTGAACCAACATGGCTGAATGAAATGCGGATCCCAGGTTTTATTTTACTGAACAGTTCAAGAAACTAGTTGCTAGTGATTTACAGCCAAAATTCACACCCTTCGGAGGGCATGGTGGGGCACACCTGTAATCCCAGTGTTTGGAAGGCTGAGGCAGGATGATCATCACCTTGAGTTCAAGGCCAGCCTGGGCTACGTAGTTCCTCAAAGGTTTTTTTTTTGTTGTTTTTTTTTTTGTGGGGGTGTGTGTGTGGTATGTGTGCTAGGGATCGAAATCAGGGGCTTGTGCTTGCCAGGCAAGTGCTCTACCACTTCAGTTAAATCCTCAACCCCAATGCAGTGAGTTCAAGGCCAGCCTGAACTACACAACTACACAGTGAGACTCTGTCTCAAAAAAAAAAAAAAAAAAAACAACAAACCCACACCCTTCACAGGCTGCCATGACTCAGTTCCTCCACTCTGCTTTACTACAGCTGACACTACTCCCTACAGATATAGACGTCTGGACAGCCCTACGGGTCCAGAATGCACAGACTCGGTAATCACTGTGTAGAGCATGATAGGGGCTTTCTTTTTCTTTGCACAACTGCTGCAACTAACCTTTTCATCAAAGCTCTCTGTTCAATGCAATTTTAATTTATGAAGTGCTTATCTGAATACCCAAATGTTTCTAACATTTTAGATCAGGCAGTTTTTAGCTGCACCAACTTAAAGGGGAATGAATACCAGTAAGGGCTCACACGTTGAGAGTGTTTCAAGTGAAGTCTGCACTTACTGGGACTATGTTTTCATTCTTCATTGTCAAACATGAGAACCACACCCTTGCTCCAGTATTCCAGCCAAAAACATCTGAGACCACCACAGATAGAGGGAGAGCCAAGCACAGGGATTCTGCTGCCATTTGATAACCAACTTCCTCTGGGCCAGTTTCCCAGCCGCTATCCTAACCCTAGCCTCTTCCAAGCAGCACAGAGGACAGAGGTTCCCAGTGGGTCTGCTGATCCAGGAAGGAAGCAGGACTTTCCTGAAGGCAGAGGCCATGGTAGCTCCTGCTCACCGCTGTATTTTCAACACATGAGTGCCAAGCAAGAGCAACTGCTCAAGGGACACTTGTTTCAGGGAAGAAAAGGGGGAAGGGTTCAATAAATTCCAAAGCTGGAGAGTCGAGTTTAACCAATATAACCATGTTATACTTTCTATTGCAGAAGAATTCAGAGCACTTTGAATAAGAACACTTTGTCAAAATATGAGCAGTTAGGTAAGACTTTAAGAAATTGAGCATTTTTGAAATAAAATGGCAATTTTTGTGCTTTCTATTAAATCACAACATGCACGCCATGTTGCCAGTATCTTGATTTTATACAAGGATCCATGCAAGTTATAAAATATCAGATGTAGCATCCTATCCTATGTAGCAGGGCAAATCGCCTATATTTAAACTAAGTACAGAATGAAATACAAGGTAATGGAAGACAAGATCTGAGCGCACTAGTAGGACAACAACATAACCAACATTAAAAGTGGTCACAAAATGTGTTATCCAGAGCACCACGCTCTGAGAGAAAGACAACAATTATGAAACAGGGTTGCCACAGGGGCAGGAAGCACAAACCAGGACCATCCCAGGGAGCATTTAATCCATGCCATCCCCCCAGGACAGTATGAATTTAATAACACAGTTAGATATAAAAGTTACATCAAAAACTAATTCGGGCCAGGCGGGGTGGTTCATGACTGTCCTCTCAGCTCCCAGAATGGTGAGGCAGGAAGACTGCCTCAAGTTCAAGGCCAGCCTGGGCTACAGGGTGAGTTCAAGGCCACCTTGAACTACATAGCAAGACCTTGCCTCAAAAAACAACAAGAACAAAAAAACAAACGAACCCAAAACAAACAAACAAAAAACCCCCCAAAAACTATAATTCTTTATGAACTTTTTATTTTGCCAAACTCGTAAGTTGAAGCAAAATATTTAATATCTCAGAACTTACTATTTAAAAACACTTGGCAAATATGGACCAATTTTTCAAATGTCTTTTTTAAAAGCTACCATTTGCAATGTCCTACATCCTAGCTTAGTCCTGTTGAAGGTGGAGAAAGTCCTAGCCCTCAAGGTACCAGCAGTTATTGAGAAAGCAACAGGCACTGAGATGGTTTTATAAACATCTTAGTGAAGCCAATTCTGTGCTGTACACTGCAAGAGGTGGAGCAACACCATGGGGAAGAAGTCAGATCTGTCCCATGCCCAGAGCACAGACATGGTAGCGAGGAAGACAGTCTATTTATTCAGAATCAGCTAGCATTCCAGCACTTTCTACGGTTTACATCACCCATCATTAGAGTTGCTCCTCCAGGAGGTGCTGGAGGCAACATGGTCTGGCAGACGGTGGACAAGGAGGAAAGTGGAGTTTAGCTTTTGGACAGGTTACTTTCCTTGGGGCCTTGTTTCCTCAACTGTAAAAATGAGAGACTCGTGTTCCTTAAGGACCTTTTCCACTCTGAATTCCAGCAACAGAATGATTTCGAAAGTAATTTCAGTATAACACAAACATTTTTCTGTGCTAAGCTCTTAATATCTGGATCACTATGTAACCTGAGGATTTTTTCCATTGTTAGCCATTCAGAATACCCACCAGACAGCTGAACTCTGAGCAGCCAGGGTGAGGTTACAGCCTCAGGACCAGCTTCAGCAGACACAAGCGTTAGTAAGACAGGGACATGACTCCACGAGGCACGGGTATGTGACGACCCCACCTCTGAGCAGCTGTCAGCCCACACAGGACTCGCAGGCTCGGAGAAGCAACGTCTGAGAAAGAAGTCACGAACGACAGAAGATGAGGCCTAGAAAGAATCTCTGAAAGGTCTAATTATCGACGAGGCCAGGATGGTCAAAGAGGCTGGTGATTATTCACCCAGATGGTGGCAGAACTAAGTACAGGAAGCTGAGACTCTCACCTGGCACCCTTCCTACTCCAATATATCAAACAGACTTCTGCTCTTCACTCTCACACCTACGCCCTCAAACAGCCAATGGCACAGGGACAGGTGACAGAGGACTCTAGTCCCACACCATTTACTCACTGTTCAACTTTCATTAGTCCGTGTTTATAGTATGTAATGATTACACTCATTGTAGGGTTAGGGTATATCATGTACATAACACATTCTTAATTCCTTTTTATATCCTCTTCCTACAGAAGTAAGCTGCTGCCAGCAATTGTCTACAATGAGAAAAAGAATATTCAGTTTCACCCTGAGTTTTTCTCCCTCTACTTGTAACAACATACAGCCACTTTAAAATAATAGTGTAGAGAGCTGGGCATGGTGGCACATGCCTGTGATCCAAGCACTCAGAAGGCTGAGGCAGGAAGATCACCATGAATATGAGGCCAGTGTGGGCTACATAACGAGACCCTGTCTCAAAAACAAAACAAAAAGTAAAATTATCGTGTAGCTTACTACTCCAACAAGAGTATCTTAGAACAATAGACATGATACTATTAGTGTTGTGTAACATGTTAATAGTCCCAAAAACTTTGGCAAAAGGAAATATTAATCCCTGTGCTACAAACAAAGAATGGTGACAAAGGAAAAATAAATTGACGAGAAAGAGGCCAAAAGCAGAGTAGGCTTACGATTAGGTAATTTTTATAGCAGCAGGTCTTAATTTTTTTTTTTTTTTTTTGGTGCTGGGGATGGAATTCAGGGCCGTGTGCTTGCTATCTACCACTGAGATAAATCCTCAACCATAATTTAATTCTAAGAGCTAAAAAATTGATTTTAAATTTGCTGAAAGTTACTATCTCTGGGCTGGTTTAAAATGAAATTAAATGAAATAAGCTCCAGTTATTCTTCTAAAAAGTTCTCTTTAATCACACCAAAGTACTGAACAGTGCCCCACTGTCAAATGTATGAGGCTCAAACTCTCAGCCTGACATGTGAAACCCTAATCTCCTATTCTGAAGGAATCCTCTGATTCATGTGACTCCACCCACTGTCCCTTAAACATCTGAATTCCACCTCCACGCCTAAATCCTTTCCAAGGGTCCTTTCTTTCAGTCACCTCAACCTCAATCTCTGCACATTTCCTCTAGCCAAATCCTGTCATTTAAGGCTCAATAAAGCTTTTTTGTCTCTGCCAAGACAGTCTTTGCCTTGAAATTAATCTCTCCAGTTGAAATTAATCATTCTCTAGAAGTCTGATCGGAGGCATTACTTTTATTGTTCACTTAGTTATCAAATGCCTTGTATCGCTTATCTGCTTTCTCTTATTATACTTCCAATAGAACAGAACACAGTCTGTCTTGAGGTCCTACCACAGGCCAGCTCATCAATAAAGAGTACTAAATGAAGAGAATATACAATGGTTTACACAAAACCAGCTGTATTTTTTTTTTTAGATTACATATTTGTTGCAAGGTAAACTATGTATCAGAGTTGCATACAACACTTACTATGTTTATTTAACCATAACTTTTCTTAGGAAGATCTCAAGGAATTGGGAATGTCTGCTCACTTGGATGCTACAGTTGAAGTAAATAAATGCATTTACATAAAACTAGTACCATAAAAATCCAAATTCATTACACAGTAAATCTGAATTCTACCCATCAAAGGAAGGCATAGGGTTTCTTTTTTTTATCCTAAATTACAGTAAGCAGAAACACCAATGAACCAAACAAAGGAAATCAATGCGAGAGCTCGACTTCACAGAAAGCTCTGCTGCCCTGTGCTCAGTGCTGGTCCCAGTAGGAAGTCAAAGGCTGACAGAGTTCTGCAGCTGAGCACAAATTCACGAGGACGAATTCGCACATGACAACGACGTGAGCACTAAAGATTGTCAGAATGATCCCCAATGGTTAAATTGAATCCAGATGTAAATATGACTATCAGTAAACTTTACTGTAGTACCAGATCCCGGCTAACAACTAGATTAAGGAGATACTGACCTTGTACCCTCAGCCTGGCTGCTTGGTGTTTTCACAGAAAGTGGTACCCACCTTGTGTCTAGGCACTGTGCTAGATATAATATATACTATTTCCTTCAACTCTCACATGCACCAAAAACACCTACAAAGTGATCAAAAGTGAGCAAAAGAAAAAAAATTATAGAGTTGAATCTAATGTGGAAGGCAGAGGAAATAGATTATGGGAGGGACCATAAACTCGCAAAACTTTCTAAAAAGAGATTTTATAATAATCAAAATTCTAACTTCATATGAACTTTGATTAAGTAATTCTACTTTTAGAACTTTACTGGGGAAAGAAAAGGATATACACCAAGATTAGGTGACAAGAATATTTATTACAGTCGTAAGTATAACAGCCAAAAATTTGAAACAACTTAAATGGCTAATAGAAAGAGTGTGCACTTAAAGACGGTAAATTTTACTTAAAATTTTTTTGAAAAATTGGAGATATGTATATAAAAGCTATACAATCATTAAAGATACTATTATTGGAAGTATATTTAGTAACATACATTTAAACATATTATGTAAAAATTAGACTGCTAAATAGTATTTATGGTTTAAAAATTTTAAAAATATGATGCATATGTATACACATATATACACTATGAGGGTGGATCCTCAAATGTGAACTGTCCAATCAGAGTGTGGCAGAATTTCTATTATTTTCTCCTCTTGCTTTGGACTTATCTGAATTTTGCACTTCTTTGACAGACCCACATCTCTCATGTCATTTTTTAAGAGAAATGGATAAGAACACCCAGCTCCATCATGGGAATGTGAGGGATGTTCATGTGTCAGGGAGTCAGGCACATCGAGGCTGTGGTTCCCCAAATCCCCAACACTGGACTAGCAAGAAAGATGTTTGCAGTGCAGTCCAGAATCTTCATATCCTTCAAGACAGGATTTACCCATCACGGCTTTGAGCGAGTATTTTCCTAGGGATTCCTTGCTCGCACCCTGCACATAGTGGGCAGCGCTGGTGTTTGAGGCTCCGCTAGAGGCCCCACGCCTCAAGTTACCATCTGTGTGTTCCTGGACCATAGCTGATGTGTAAGTATAAATGCCTAAAGGAGGAACAGCAACATTCATTTATTCTTTCTTTCCTTTTGGTACACTGTCTTTCAAATAGGGAATTCATATACATCTCACTTGATCCCCCCCAAACTTAGTGAAGTGGAATAAACGGATCCATTTAAAAGCAAAAGACCTGACACTAGAGAGTTAGATTTTAGGATTATAAAGCTAACAAATCACACATACATACCCACACATACTCTCTTGTGTGTGTACACACACACACTGTTATGGTTTGTGTCTAGGTGTCCCCCCAAAGCCTCATGTGGTAAGAGGTGGCTGGATCTAGAGTGTGTGATGCTGGGATTAAGGAAGTGAGATCACTAAATCCATCCACTGATTGGTTTGGCAGGGTCCTAATCCTGGCAGCCTGGATAAGACATAAGGCACAGGAAGAAGCTGGTTACCCCCTTGCTTACCCCCTTACTTACCTTGCTGCCTGTCTTGGACCCAGCTGATTTTTTTTTTTTTTTTTTTGGTACTAGGGTTTGAACTCAGGGCCTTGCGCTTGCTAGGCAAGCACTCTAACCACTGAGCTAAATCCCCAGCCCAGACCCAGCTGATTGTGAACTGAAACCTCTACAAACTGTGAGCTAAATAAACCTTTCTTCCCTTAACCTTGGGTGTCAAGTATTTTGTCTCAGCAACAAGAGAAAAGTAACAAAGACACACACACAATGTGTAACATTTTCTGGCAATATCACGTTTTGTGCCATACCACACAGATACTGAAAAGCACACAAGCATTCATTCCTTCCACACTGTTTACTGAGCAGGCACCAGTCATGTGTGAGGACACCCAGCAGCGGACAAATGCCACTGTGTCCTTGCCTTCATGAAGCCTGCATTCCCACTGGGGAGAAAGACAAAAAGCAAATCAATAAATACAGATCAGGCCAAGCAGTGAGGATTATGAAAAGGGGCAATAAAGAAAGATATAAAAGGCTGTATTTTTTTTGGTAGGGTGGTCAGGAAGGCTTCTTTGAGGTGACAATGAGGAGGCAGCCAATGAAGTAAAGACACAGCCACGAGACTTATGTTCTAAGTAGGGGGGTGAAGTGGAAAGGCCCCAGGGGCCAGATGTGCCCTCCCTGACCGAAGAACAGTAAGACCTAAGCAGCCAGTGTGCAGGAGACCTTGGAAAGTGGTAGGAAATGAGGTCTCACAGGCATCCTGAGACTTCAGGTTTAAAAATATCAACTGAAAAATCTTTATTAATACTCACTTTTCTCTTAAAATCCATTTTGTCCAAGTAATGGTTTTTAAAATTCTAAGGAAGGAAAAATATGCTAAAATATGAACTGTCCTTTTTATATATATGATTATTTTTTATATTTCTTGGTATATCCCAAAACCTTCATAAATGTGGTCTAACATCATAACATCTTTCTGCAATAAAAAACAACCTACAACCTTAAAAGGCAGCGTGCCTAAAGATGCTCCTACAATAAGTAGGGAAAGATGAATATAAATTACATAAAAGGTATTAGTATTATTCTAGTGTAAGACTTCTTGAGTGATAGTGAATCGTAGATATATGAGAATGTTCTTATTCATAGAAGACATATGCAGTGGTGATGATTAAGTGGCTCCCAGAAGAACAAAGCTGTGGTTTGTAGCACTGCCAAACTCCATGGTGTAAATGCTGCCACCAAGGATGACTTAAAGCAATCAACTTCAAAAGAAACACATACAATCTTCTTTTGCAACTGGGTACTAGAAGCTCCAATATACCATTGGATGTTGGAGTATACAAGAGTTGAAGCATCATGATGTTTGCAACTTATTTGCAAATTATAAAACAAAAAACAGGAAATAAAATCCCTGTGTCTAACCATCTATTCATCTGTCAAATTCATCTACCCATCTGTACCATCTTCCATCCTCCTATGTATCTATCCAATCACCCCTTCTATTCATCCCATCTATCTATATCAAGATAAAACAAAAGTTTTTAAATGTTCACAATCTATGAAAAGGCACATGGGTGTTAATTGCATTCTTCCAACTGTTCTGTGGGACTGAAATTTTAAAAATTCATCTGTAACCTAAATTATAGAGAAAAGAAAGCAGAAAAGTTTAAAGAAATCCTACAGCCAATTCTTTTGTAAAATGAAAAAAATCATTTTACAATTTTTGTGTATTAGTACCCCTCTTGTCAGCTATACCAAATATGATATAGACTTTTCACCTGAAGTTATTTTAAAACCAAAACCTAAAAAAAGGCAAATGGCCAACCTTAAGGGCCAAAATTACATATTCTCTTACTATTATAAATTAAATAGAAATACCCACTGTATAATAGGATAAACAAACCATAACCTCTGTTCACGAAAGAAATTGCTCATTAGATGAAAAGTATAAAAGAATTTTCCAGATGTTAGGAAATGGCCTGATTTTTAGATATTAACATTCAATTAACTTCACTCAAGAATATATGTTTGGGAAAAAAATGTTTGGTAAGTGGGAAAATAAAATATGGAAACTTCCTATTGATTTAAAATGCTAATTCCCAAATACAAATTTGTTGTGTTCCCCTACAAGTATACATTTTAAAATCCAAATGACAGTCAGACTTAGGATAACTACTACTCATTTTTGAGAAGCATGAGTCGGGCTAGAATCCCAGACTGGCCTAGCAAAGGTCTCCTAACCTATGACAGCCATTACTGGCAGCACCAGTGTGGTGCAGAAGGGCCATGTACCAAGCTCTGCATAAATCCTAGATAATATTCCCTAAGCAAAAGCAATCTGGGGCAATAACTCACTGCTGTACATTTTCCATCAACTTCTTTCTAGTGTTTACCCACCCCAATCTCTGTCCTAATGCTAGTCTGGCCTGCTTATTAGAGTGGGTTACCCAGAAATAGCTGGCTGTGCCTCAAATTATCCACTTTCCCTCTCCTGTTTTAATGCATTTGCATGAAAAGATGATGCAGTTCAGTGCTTTTTTGATGTTTTCTAGTCTGCCCGGTGCAGATGACAAGGCCAATAGGGACATAATAAGGGTCTGTTTCTGCCTGTTACAACTAGTTTTCATAGCAAAGTATTCAAGCACTCATTTCCTCAGAGCAGCTATTCCAAATCTTCTACAAGTAAAGGAAAATTGAGCTGCCCTGCACAAGGCCTAAGCTGGGTGCTGAGGTATAAGTTCTCAGTTCACCTTTCCCAAAAAGGCTTCAGGTTGACGGTGTTTGAGCAAAAAGGGCAGTCACTCAGGCTGTGCAGTTTTTTCTAAATCATTTACCTGATAAGTGCTGGCGTTAGACTTTCAATCTAAATTTCATACTGAAGTCTTAGGACTTAACTCTTATTATACACTATATCATGCTGTTGAGAAGGAATCAAAATGGGGCCATGATTTCAATACTCCTTGAAAACCGTATAACTGAATATGCACATATTAATCCAAATGAATCTCTAGGGGGTATAATTTCAATCTAGATATAACTGAAATTATTCATTTGCATGAGTGGGTATTTCTTGTGTGAGATGCCCCAATTATGAAGCAGCTGGCTGGCCTCTGGCGCGCCTGGCTCTGTGCTTGTCTCTGTGAATGACCCTGCCCTTCCCACAAGTGAGTCCATGTCAACACAGCATTGCATGGCTTACAGAGTTCTTTGACACATCTCACCTGAACACTGAAGCAACGCTCTGAACCAGGGATATTTTATAGATGAGAAAACAGCTTTGGGACTTGACCCATCTCACAAAATCTATAAATAACAGAATGGGTCCCACATCTAAACCTTAAATCCTGTTTTTTCCCTAGTACTCTACCTTACTCCTATCTTCTTGAACTCATAAACCTGGGGTTATCAAATGAATCTCTCCCTGCCTCTCTGCCTGGGACAGAAGCAGAAACAGGAACAAGCTCAGCATGCTGGAGCCTCCAGAAATGTTTCTGTGTGTTTCTGTGTTTCACTTGCTAATCAGATTACTGGAGACCACTGACACCAGTTTTTGCCCACTTCTTTTTAAAAAATTGTTACAGTTCAATTCAATGAGATTTAACCAATTAAAAAAGGTAATCTTTAAATAAGTTATGGCTGAGTGCTTTAAAATGTATTTGAAAAAGAATCGGGATAAAATCATGATAAAAGTCTAACAGTCATTAATCCAAACACATCCCTAAAATGGTAGAATTCCAGTTGCTGACAGTGAAACAATGGCTCCTAAGCTCCTACCCTATTTGTTCCACAAACACTGAGATACACTAATTGTTCAACAAATAAACACTTCCCGTGCACTTACACTATCTGTACAGGTCTCTGCTGGGGGACTGCTGTGACCAAGAAGAGTTAAGGTTGGTGGCCCTGTGGCACTTAAAATCTAGTTGTACAGAAACACAATAAACAAGGAAAAAGATAAAATTTGGCAAATGCTACCAAGGAAACACAGGCTTCTGAGACTTGGAATAACAAAGACATCTAATATGATAAATAATATTGCTTACAGCGGCTCACAATAATTGAACCTTCAGCTTGGACAGAAAAAAACCTCTATAAAAATGATATTTAAGCCCAGAAGGAAGGATGACAAAGAGCCACCAAATGATGACTGGGGGGAGCGGCAAAAGAACAGAACATGGGACTGTGTAGTAATCAAAAGGCTAAAAGGCAGTGGAAGGCACTGTGCACTGTGCACAAGGGAAAGGGATGGAAATAACAGAAACCAAATGTCACCCTGTTGAAACTCTACCTGGGGCAGCACGCAGGTCCTGCCATGGCTCGTGGTCCAAGGCTTCACTGGCTGCTGGCCTTTTGCACCATCCATCCTGTTTCAGTTTAATACTGTAAGGACATCTGACAGAGCAAAGGAGCTAATCTGACCTCTCAGCCACCTGAGCAAAGGCAGAATTAACTAGTGACAAACTGACTTTGGTTTACCTAAGAAAGAAGTGCTGTTTCTAGGCACAATGGCTTTCATTTGCATAAATAAATAAATGTCAGTGTTAAGTTATTCAAAGTTTGATATTCCCAGTTTTAAACATCCTTAACCTCAAAAGGAGGAAAACACTACCATAATTTGATACAAAGATGAGAAGGGCAAAAGAATAAACATAAATGTTTTTTCTTTATCTATTCTTGCTTTTTGGGTTTTTTAATTTTTATTTATTTTTTTCTATTCTTGTTCACAATGCAAAATTCTCAGATCCCATGGGTGTCTTCACTTTTTGAAGATAAATCAGTTTTTAAGTCACTCTTCCCCTACATACATTAGCCTCATTTCTACCTTCCAATCATCTTTTTTCTCGTTCTTCAAAGAAATGACAGCTGGGTGTAGTGATACACACCTGATAATCCTAGCACTCAGGAGGCTGAGGCAGGAGAATTGCTGTGAGTTCAAGGCCAGTGTGGGCTACATAGTGAGTTTGAGGCCAGCCTCACCTACGTAGTGAGACCTTATCTCATAAACAAAAAACAAAAAAAACAAAAACAGAGAGAGAGAGAGAGAGAGAGACAGACAGACAGAGAGAGAGAGAGAGAGAGAGAGAGAGAGAGAGAGAGAAAGAGAGAGAGATATTGAGAGAAATGGTTAAGATTTAGCCCATCGAGTCATTTCCTTCCCACTGGATGACAGACAAACACACGGACAAGGCACCTCTCTGTCAAGCCCTCTAGTATCTGCAGTGCAGAAGTTGTACCCAGCCAGCAATTATCTGACAGCTACTGAGGTGTCAAGACTCATGGACACAGATGGGCGGCAGACCTGCAGTGGCCAGCTTTTAACTTGAGATCACAGTCTATACAAAATGTGCTGCCGAATTAGCCCCTTTGTTTTGTCCCCTCAGCTTTCACTAAATGATTGGCTGCTTCTTTAGAAAATGCCCAAAAATAACAATAGCAGCTCACATTTGCATGCTCAGTGCCAGCCACTGTTCAAACACATTACATACATTAACTTAATTCTCAAAATCACCCCAAGCAAGGTGCTGTGCTGTCCCCACTGCAAAGACAAAGGGGCCAAAGCAAAGAGGATCAAATATTCAGCAAGTCTTTGTTTCCAGTTTTCTTCAAACTCCTTTTTAATTTGGTCATAATTTCTTAGAGTATTTTAATACAAATTACTGCTACAAGTCAGGAAGCTAAGTAGCTATGCTACTTACCCTACTTCAGTTTGGGCCTGCCTTTGCCTTGTCTGTGTAATCTTAGGTAAGAAACCAAGCTTCTGGGATGCAGTTTCATTTACCTATAAAATGTAGGTGAGTTGACCGTGGTGGTACACACCTGTAATCCCAGTACTTGGGAGGCTGAGGCAGGAGGATTGCTGTGAGTCTGAGCTGGGCCTGGGCTACATAGTGAGTTCAAGGCCAGCATGAACTACGTATTGAGACTTCTGTCTCAAAAAACAAAAACAAAATAAAATTTAAAAAAATGGAGATGACAACAGTATCTACTTTCCTGAGTAACTGTGTGGTTGAATGTTATACATATGGTATTTGGAACAGTGTTTGGTATACAGTATGCACAAGTATTAGCTGTTGCTAATACTGTCACTACCACCTCCACCTCAGAATTTAGCAAAAGATAGTTCTACTTAATCTAGTCAACATTTCTTTTCTTTTCCTCCAACATCTGTCACTTTTGTTTGATTTACATTGCTTGATAACAATGAACTAATCTGAAAAAGTAAGCAAGTCCCTTGCCACTGTTTTCTATCTTTCTCACTTCTTTTTTTATATTATTTTTACTTTTTGGTTTTTCTGAGACAAGGTCTTGCTATGCAGTCCAGGTTGGCCTTGAATTCACAATGCAGCCCAGGCTGGCCCTGAACGTGTGGCAATCCTCCTGCCTGAAGAGTGCTGGGATTACAGGCATGCACCACCACTCCTGGTTTATCCTTAACACTTCTTTCCTCCGATTTCAGGCACACGGGAAGGAATTCTTTGAAGTTAACAGAATTGCACTGTGTCATGGATAAATTCATAAGCCACCGAAGTACTATGGCCAATGCCAACATTTGTAATATAACCAAAAAGGAAAAACTAAACCCTCTGAGTTTTAACCTCAAAAAAAACTGGTACAGTATTTGTTTGTACTAATAATTTTTACTTAAGCATCATAAAATAAAAATAGCCTATGATTTATTTTAAATATGAAGTGAAATAGTCTACTTATACTATTAACTTATTGATGATTAAATTCTGTCTTAAAGAGTTTTGATAAGTACAGATAGCATTTACAAATGAACAAAATTAAAAATACCATACATTTATAACATTTAAAATGTTTTAATTACTTTTACACAAAGATCACATTTTGAACTTCTCTTGAAATGCTGAGAACTCAATACTTACACATCTAGGACCAGGTCCAGACTTGTACACCACTGAGTCCAACGTTGGATAACACTGTTTAACCTCCCAGCTCCAGTCAGCAGTTAGCCCATTTAACAATCTAACCTTTCCCTGAAAGTTTACGCCACCCACAGTACCCTCCCATTCAGAAATGCAACTATAATTTTAACAGCGAATGATAACATAAAGAAATAGATATATACTTAAAGTATTATTTTGTAGGTCTGATATTTTCCAAAACAACTATATATTAGAAGTGTATTAAGTCTGCTTTAGCCTTGGCATGTTGAAAGCTATGAATGTAAAACAAAACAACTGTTAGGTTATTGCACATTTTAATTATTTTATTTCTGTTGAGTGCAGTACTTTGCAACTGGCCAACACATAAGCGTCTGTAATGTTTTATTTAACAGGGTAAGAGTTATATATTTAATACCTACTCTGCACCAGCCACTATCATATTTCACTCTAGTAACTGTGAGCAGGTAGAATTATTCCCACTTCACAGACAAGGAAGATAGTGATGGAGATAGTGAGGAAGACCACACGGCAAGCAATAGGTCAAGTATAATACAGGTCTGAGTCCATAGCCTGTGCAAAAGGCAACAGCAGAGACCACATTCGGCAGCATCAGTCAAGCTGTGTTAAGTAACTGCCTAGAATGTTTTTACATTGACACATGCTAAAAACAGCTTCATTCTCTCTCCTAACTGATCTATGTTTAATTAACTGGTGGGACAGACCACAGTACACCCACCATTCAAACAGACGGAAGACACTGCCAATCCCACAGCCAGAGGCTAACAGGGTACCCTGCACTGTCTGGCATTTCCATGTCCACTGCTTCAGTATACGCTTGACAAGGATCTGGCCTTTGTTCCCAACCTGTTGTGCCACTCTATTTATAACTACCACAATTAACAGGAGTGTAAAAAAGTGTTTTTCCTGTGAAAACTAAAGTGAATGCTTTGGAAAGAGCATATTTTGCAATACCTTTTGGTACTGGGGATCAAACACAGGGTCTTGTATGTGCTACTGGTAAGTATGCTCTCTACCACTGAGCTGTAACCCCAGCCCCGATAAACATAATTTTGACAAATATAAATTCCCATTCCCCAAAATAACCTCCTGCTGAATTATGTGTACAGAGCACAGTACAAAATTGTAAGTTTAAAAACTATTTTTAAATTATTTAAAAATGTAACATTGTGCCCTCAGACTACTCTGAGAAGTCTTATTCCACTTTAAAGAAATCAAAACTAGAAATCTTGGATGTACATTATTAATATGGTTTCTACAACAAAAGCCATGCTAAACTGAAAAAATGGACCTCATTTTGCCCTCAAAAAGGGTTGGGATCATAGCTCAGCAGCAGAGTACTTGCCTAGCACGTGCAAAGTCCCAGTACCACATTAAAAAAAAAAAAAAAAAGCCCAGCATTTTGGGCACACATGTAACCCTCGTACTCAGGAGGCTGAGGCAGGAAGAAAATCACAAATTCAAAGCCAGCCTGGGCTATACAGTAAGCTCAAGGCCAGACCTAACTACTGAGGAAGACCATGTTTCTAAAAACCAAAATGTCAGGTGAAAAAATTAAGGCTGTTACTCTCTCTGATTCCCCTCTTAAACTGTTTCTATTAACCAATCACCACACCCAGTCATGTAGGCTATGAGGCTCCAATGAGCTTATTTAGGCACTTTAACGCTCTGAAGCACAGCTGTAGCTCACTAAATAAATATTTGAGTCTCTATATTAATAGCCATACTTTACTCACATGCTGCCTAAATGAGTATCTGAGAGGTTCTCATATTCGCCCTCATTTTATCAAGAATTCAGTGTTAAATATGCTTATCTTGTTCTCTAGCCCACAAACGAAAAGCAGGAAATTAAAGGAGGCAAGAATAAGCGTATTAACAACAAAGGCTTTTGATACCTATGGAACAGAAAAACCACATGGATATAAATACGTATGTGCACATGTATGATAAACTGCAGTGCTTTAAACTAAAGAATAAAACTGAAAATCTCATACTTATACTTTTTAAGATTATAACCCAGCACAAAGTCAAAACTTACAGCAGTGTCACTTTATCATCCACTAAAAGTTAAATTACATTAAGTCTGTATCTTTTTCTTTTTATAAAAAAGGGTAAAGAAGCATTAATATTTTAGAAATCTATATATCATGCATCTGAAAATCTTTTTGGCATTTAAAGAATGATGTTTCAATTATCTAAAAAATTCACTCATATAAAATAGTTCCTTAAACTGGGGGTGGCAGCACACACCCTGTAACCCAGCACTCAGGAGGCTGAGGCAAGAGGATCGCCAGGAGTTTGAGGCTAGCCTGGGCTACACACTGAGATCAAGGCCGGCCTGAACTACAGAGTGAGACCCTGTCTCAAAAATACAAAAACAGACAAACAAAAAATAAATAAGTAATAAAATAAAATAGTTCCTTAGGCACCAAAGTATCAGTGTTTCTAGCTAAGTGTTGCCCATAACTATGCTCTTCAAACTGCAGGTCACCATGACCCAATAATTGGTGAGAAAATCAATTCAACAGATGTGACAGCAGTTAAAATGTTAACTAGAACAGAAAATACAAGACCATATTGCACATAGCAAAGGTAGTACATTCGTGAAAAACTTATCTCAGTATTTTTGTTCTTGTCTGGTAATTCAAAGATATTAATTACCCTGGATCCTGGTTCAAAACAAGCCATAAGCCTAAAGGCTCAGGTATTATGGAAATAATCACAATACTAAACTTTTAATCTCACCATTTTTACCTGAGAATGCTAAGGAAAGTCACAATTTTGAAAGAGAAAAAAATCACTAGTAATCTGTATCAGTATATAAACATTTTATTGTGTTAAACACTAGTTTGCCTAAAAGAGATAACTATTTTTCAAACTGCTATTGCAGATAGTATTAGGTTTTTTTGTTTTTGTATTATTTTGGTTTGGTTTGCTTTTTTGAGACAAGGTCTAGCTATGCAGTCCAGGCTGGCCTTAAACTCGTGGCCATCCTCCTGACCCAGCCTCCCAAGTGCTGAGACTACAGGTGTATGCCACCATACTCGGCTTAGATAGTACTAGCTTTTAAACTGCCATGACTTTAAAACAGCTTAACAACAATCCAAAACAAACAGTGACTTTAATTTTATTTGCTTGTTTATCCTGAGATGCAATTACTGACCTTGGTGCTGTTTTTTTCCCAAAGTCACTGAAAAATCAAAACTTGGCATTGTACACAAGCAACCCAACAATACACTTGCTGATATTTTATACATACATAGTAGCTGTCTGACTTTAAGTATCTAAACTAATTTAAACATGGCTTTCTCCACATCTTTCTAATGTATGTTAATAGACATTATGATTGAAGACTTTTTTTGTGTGTGTGGTGCCGGGGATCGAACTCAGGCCCTTGTGCTTGCAAGGCAAGCACTCTAATCACTGAGCTAAATCCCCAACCCCAAAGACATTTTAATTAGACAATTTGTCATTCTTATCACCTTGAAAACCATCTGGAAAAAATAACCAGTTTAATACATATCTTTCTATAAGTAAGCATTTAATTCATAGGATAAATGACTATTTCTAAAGTCTGAGATTTGCAGTGAACTCTATCTAATCCGACTCCCTACCAAATACGAGTTTTATTATTTTCCTTGCCTCGAATTCATATCTAAACTCCTCACTAACCACTACTATATGAAGATCTTATAAAAACTAGTTACAAAACGGATAAACTCCTCTAAAGTCTCTGAAAAGCACAGTGTACGTGTTCCTGTAAGACCTGAAAATACAGATTTAAGAAGGAAGCAACACTGACCCTTTGCTAGGGGTCCTATGCATACGATACACTGAATGCTGACGTACTTCCCAAACTTGTGGAGTTTGCTTGAAGAACGAAAACTGACTAACGAAACTAAGTTGCCGACTCACCCTTTCTATCAAGTTCAAAATGTCAAGGTTCAGCCGCCTGCAAACGTCTCTAAAGCTGAGGTGGAACCGACTTTGCCTAAAGGTCTGCAGCTCTAAACCGACGCGGGTCGGCGACCACACACAGGCTGTCGTTGGCAACGTCATTTCCCACACGGAGTTCTCCGCCGAAACCTGCCCCGCCGCGGCGCCGGCCCCCGGCTGGGCCGCGTCCCCTCCCGGCAGCGGGCCTCGTAGCTCCTCACGGGGCCGGGGCCGCCGCCCGGAGACAAGGCGGCCGTCGCCGCAGGCCGGAGCCGCGGCCGGCCGCGCCGCGCCCGGGAGCGAGTCACGTACCTCGCTCGGCCTTCATGTCGGCGTCCGGGTCGCACCGCTGCCGTGCCGCGCGCCTGAGCTCCCTCCACGGCTCGCCGCCGCCCGCTCCGTGCTCCGAGCGCTGGAAGAGAGCGAGAGGAGCCCCGCGCGGCCGTGTCCTCCACCGACTCCGCCGCGGCGCGCCAGGCCTATTTATAGCCTCAGGCGCGCCCGAGGGAGCGGCGAGCGACCCCGCCGACGAACCAGGGGTCGCGAGCGCCTGCGTCCTCCCGGCCTCACCTGTGAGCCCGCCCCACGGCCGCGCCCACTCGGGAGACGAGCCCGAGGGAGCCGCGCGCCCGCCTGCCGCCGTCGCGGGCCGCCCCGCCCCAGGCCCGCCCTTCCCGCCCCAGGGACCGCCCCCTCCCAGAGGCCCCGCCCCTCCCTCGCCCCTGCCCAACCCGAACTCGGGTCCCGCGCTCTAGCCCCGCCCCAGGGCCCTCCCCTCCCAAAGCCCCGCCCCCCGAGGCCCGGGTGCCCGCTGTCCTCCTGCCTTTCCCGCCGCGCTCACCCCGCGCGCCCGGATCTCCTCAGCCCTGCAGCGCGCGCCCGGGCGTCCGCCGCGGGGCCGCGTCCACGGCGCGACGGGCCGGCTCGCTCTGCGGCTCCCCGCGCGGCCCTCCTCCTCCTCGTCCCCGTCCTGCTCCGGGCACTGCTCGGCGGCCCGCGCTGCCGCTCACATCCCACGCCCGCCTCGGCCCGCGGTTGCCCGGCGCCCCCGCGGCCGCTCGCCCAAACCGCCGCCCCCTCCGCTCGCCGTGGGCCGCCCTGTCAAAACACGGCCGGTCACGTGGCCCAACAACAGCGCAGCGGCCCGTCACTTCCGCCCCGCAGCGCCGCGCGCCCGGCGCCATGGCAACGCTGCGGCGCCCCGGGCTCCTAGGGCTCCGGGCCAAAAAGCCTGGGGGGCGCGGGGGCACAGGGGCCGCGGGGCACTGGGGCCGGGGCGCGGGGGCGGTGGACGCGGAATCAGCCGGGGCCGCCGCGGGTCCCCGGGACTCGGTACTAAAAATAGCTCCCGACTTGCAAACACTGACTCACCCGGGGAGGACACGCCTGACACCGTGTTATTGCAGCGGAGCTGTAATTTTGTTGTTGTTCTGCAACAATGTGACATGGTGACATTTCGCGTTGTGATGTTGTTCCATCACTTAAACACAAACAGAAGTCGAGAATCTGCTGAAGTTGAAAAAAAAAAAGCAGCCCTAAAGAGGGGTCGGTGGTGTCACTCAGTGTGTAGACAGAGGTTGAAGATGAGCTGCCAGCCCAGATGGGACGAGAGGTACAAACTTTGCGAGGCTCTTTGGTTGGTTTCGTTAGGGAAAATTTTTTTTTTTTTAGAATTAACTTTGCATACAAGAATCACAACAGGAAAAGTACGATGACAGGTGTTTTACTTTATTTTTTGTATTGTTCTGCTTCTAAAGTTTTACAGTGACTGGATTACTTTTACATCAGAAGTTTTGGGCAAGCACAAAGATTGCCAATTGAATTTTCTTTTGCTTTGGATCAAATACATGAAACTTCTGTTATGAAAAACGTAGTATTTTCTAGATGTTTAGCTCTTGACGGTAAATTAACATGCACAAATGCAAGTATGAACTTTAATTCCACGATTGCAACCTAGTCAGGATGCGGCTGGACCTTCAGGAGCACATTTCATCTCCACTGTGCTGTTCTGGCCTTAGGAAGATGAAACTTCACGAGTGGCACCAGTTCTTTCGTCTATGTAGTGGCTAAAAATGTTAATTTCCAGCAGATTTTATTTTGCTAATATTGAATTGCTGTATTGTGTAGTTTTAAAAGATGAACTGAAGTTTTACTTGTTCTACAATCACTTCTCAGTTAACCTTGGTAATAAGAGATGGAAAGAACAGTTACAGATGATAATCCTAAACTTAGCACACCCTCTGGGGTCCTAGAGGCTTACAGGTGAACAGGCAGCCGCATCTGTCACTGGAGTTGGAACGCAGGGCCTCACACATGCCAGGCAAGTGCTCCACCAGTGAGCCACGTCCCGACTGATTATTCAGATGCATCCTAAGCCCCTAAAGAGACATTGTGTAGGCAGCAGAAGACTCTGCTCCGGAACTTACAGACAAGGTCTCACCTGGACACATACAACACTAGAGATGCTGTGCATGCCCACAGCGGCTCCTCCGTACCATGGAGACCAAGAAGGAGAGGGGCCAGGTGTCTGTACTCCCAGCTACTTGGCAGGCTGATGCAGAACAATTGCACCCTTAGTCAATTTAATGCACCCCTGACTTTAAAAAAAAAAGGGGGGGGAAGGCAGGAAGGAAAGAGCGAGTTGGGGATGTAGCTCAGTGATAGAGCACTTGCCTAGTGTGTGGAAAGCCCTGGGTTCAATTCCCCATACCACCAAAAAAAAAAGGCTGTTTTGCAGAAGTCAAATAAGGTGAAGAGTAGGAAACATCCTTTTGGTTTGGTAATCATGTCACCCACGAAAGAAGAAACAATTTTGAAACTTGTTTTTTACAGGTGAAGAAAGGCAGCCTGGACTCAATCACACTCTCTGTGTATTCAGAAAAGAGCCCAGTGTTGGGGAATTCACAGTGCCACTGCTCCGGTTCCTCCCACTGTTGCACCCCGGCCAGGGCAGCAGATTCTGAGACTGCTCGGAGACTCACCTAGCACGCACCGGGACTCAGTGTCCCGTGCGCCAGACCCCAGAAGGGCTGTTATCCCTGATCCGCTAGAGGCACCAGCGAAACTAACATGCAGAGACTGGCAGATATTGTTGTTCTGAGAGTGATGGACCTCGGAGAGGTTTTCTGATTTACGGGAACTTCGCAAAGGAAAAACTACGGCCTTTCCCCAACGCTCACACGTATCGGGTCTGTCTGCAGGGTGTGATACACATTCTCCTCTGTAGATTGGGGCTCGTCTGTCTCTCCCTCAGAACACACCACAGTGAGTCCAGGAACCACGGCTAGGTATTGATGTCTCATCTAGCAAGTGATATCCACACAGCTAAACTATTTTGTGAAGTTGTGGCACATAAACATGTGGCACAAATGTGAAGTAAAATCAGTATGGCTATTTAGACTGTTAGATGTTGGCAAAAGACAGTCCCTGCTTATTGCCTTTTTTTGTTTTGTTTTTTGAGACGGGGTCTCACTATGTAGTTCAAGCTGGCCCCTCATTATCTAGCCCAGGCTGACCACAAATTCATGGTGATCCTCCTGCCTCAGTTTCCCCGGTGCTGAGATTACAAGTATATGCCACCATGCCACACTAATATTCTTTCTGATGTGGTAGGAGGGTTGCAACGTGCTGCTGACACTGAAGAGTTAGTAGCAATTGGAGCCAACACAAGCCCTCTGTGATGAGCCAGACGTGTACTAGTTAGGAGTTAGGAATGTGGTACTAAACAAGACTGATGTGAGACCCGCCTCTCTAGCACAACAGCTTCCTCTGGAATTCTCAGTCTGCTTGTGTCTCACTGTGTACTATAAGGACAAACTGAAACTCCACCTCTCGGAACTCGCGATCTATATTTGCTTTTGGTTTAAATATACCCAGTTTCCAAATATATTACATTGATAAGGATATTAAGGATATAGCACTGAAACCCAGGTGTTAACATTTTAATCTAAGGGTATCTATATTGATCTCAAAGGTCAGGTTTTTGTTTTGTTTTTTGTTTGTTTGTTTTGGTTTTTTGAGACAGGGTCTCACTATGTAGTTCAGGCTGGCAGTGAACTCACTGTGTAGCCCAAGCCGCCCTCACACTTGCCGCAATCCTCCTGCTTCGGCTTCCTGAGTGCTGGGATTACAGGAGTGCTCTACCACACCTGGCCTAAAACTGAATTCTAAAATTTAGCACACATGAAATAAAGCAAAGAACTGAAAACAGAGTTAGTGAAATAAACTATTAACTCTTCCATGTGTCTTGTGTAGAGCTGGTATAGTAACCAGACAAAATTTGCAGAAATCCTCGAGAGGAGCGTGATGTGCTGATTCCCAGAGCGACCGCAATGGCGGTAAAGCACCACCTAGAAATGAAAGAGAGCCCTGGGAGCAAAAAGGCCGTGCAGTATTCCTCCCCTAAGTAAAAGGTGAACTGAAAAGTAATTGCACGGATCGCCCAAGGTAACAGGTTGAAAATAAAGAGATAGGTGACTTACTAAACCAGATTGGAGAGCAACAGAGATGACGGAATCGCACAGCGCGGAGAAACTGCAATGTCAAGGGGCTGACACATCTTCCATGATCCTCCAGGAACTACACAGTCAAGCAAAAAGTCCAAATGCCGTATTTCTCAGGCTGACTAAAGTTAAGGCTGCCTTTCCTGGGGAGGCAAGGCGGCTGGGAGGGCCCAGCCCCGTAGAGGGTGTCAGACTCGGTGGCTATTATGTGACTGGAGCAACCAGAGGCCGGAATGCTCTAGTCACACGCCACCATTCACAGCTGCACGAGCTTCCTTGTGGGACGCCCAGGTCCCGAAACACCGGAACTTCTAATTGCTGCGTGACACTTAATCTGCTGTGGAAATTCTTGTTGTCTCCAGTTAATAGGTTGCAGCTCAAATACATCTAAGAAGAAAACACAAACAACATTAGAAATTAGAGAGATGGTGTAGCTATAGTAACGGAAACGAACTTTGATTACTGATAATTTTATTTATATAAAATTTTATACAAGCAAATTTTAAAAATTAAAACGAATGGATAATCTTTTTGTGGTTGTTTTTGGTTTTTTGAGACAGAGTCTCACTCTGTAATTCGGGCCTGCCTTGAACTCGCAGCCATCCCCCTTGCCTCAGCCTCTTAAATGCTACGATTGCTACTGTGGCTTTTCCTCGTGACAGCCACCCTCCCTTCCCCACGGCGTTCTTTTATCTTGCCTTTTCCTGTTCTACTCGGCTTAAATTGGCTCTGCAGAGCTGGTTTCTCCCTCACTCTTCACTTTTACTTTCTCGAATAAACTTGGCCACTGTTTAAAAAAAATGCTGGGTTTTTTTGAGTTCTTTATATATTCGAGATTCCTCAGGGAACTAGGACTAGAGATTCCATTTGACCCAGCTATTCCACTTCTTGGTATCTTCCCAAAAGAATTGAAAGCATCATACCGCAGCAATATATGCACACCCACGTTTATAGCAGCACAGTTTGTAATAGCTAAACCTTGGAAACAGCCCAAATGCCCATCAACAGCGGAATGGATAAATTAAATGTGTTTTTTAAAAAAAATACAATGGAGTACTACTCTGCCGTAAAGAATGATAAGCTTGAGATATTCCTAGGTAAATGGATGCAATTTGAGACCATACTCTTAAGTGAATTAAATCAGACACACATATTTAAATACCACATTGTTTCTCTGGTGTGAGAAACTGAGAGTGCAAATAAAGACTAAAATTTATTATATTGGGAAAGGGAAGACAATGTCCAAATTCCAAATGGGAAAGGGAACAAGGGAGGGGGAAAGGAACAGAGGGACAAGAGAAATAAGAAATGGAAGGAAAAAATGGAAACGAAGGTTTTGTAAATGGGGAGGGAGGAGGGGGTGAGGGGAGGGGAATGGGAAAAAAAGAAGCAACAAGATATATCACGTACAGGTACAAATCCCCTATGATGAATGTTATCACTATGTACATCTAAAATGTACCATTAAAATAAAATTTAAAAAAATGCTCGGATTCCAGGCATATGCCACCACACCCAGCTTGAGTGAATAATCTTCAAGAAATTACAAACCATTAAATGGAATCAAGAATACGTAGGGACCTGAATAGACCAATTGTTATCTAAGAAAGCAAAAAGTTAGTCAAAGACCTACTCCTAAAAAAGATACCAGGTCCAGAAGGTTTAATCTGAAACTTCCTCTGAACCATCACAAAACAGATAATTAATTTGTTATATAAAATATCCAGAGGAAAGGAGAAGGATAAAAAGCTTCCCATTTCATTTGGAGTCAAACATAATCCTGATAACCGAATGTGGAGGCGCATCCCTGTAATCCCAATATTTGGGAGGCTGAGGCAGGAGGACTGCCGAGAGGTCAAGGCCAGTCTGGGCTACACATTCGCTTCAAGGCCAGCCTGGACTACACAGCGAGATCCTGTCTCAAAAAGCCATTACATAGGGCTGGGGATTTAGCTCAGTGGTCAGTGGTTAGAGTGCTTGCAAAGCAAGCAGAAGGCCCCGAGTTTGATCCCTGGCACAAAAAAAAAAAAAATCCATCAAATAAATAAATAAATAGAAGTAAAAATTCCAAATACAATATTAGCACAGAATCCAGCAGTGCAGTAAATGAATATCCCTTCACGACCAAGAGAGTCATCCTAGCAATGCAGGATGGCTTCAACAATACAATGTCTGCCAATCCCAGTCGCCATTCTGAGAAGAGGAAACAGAACCCAAATCATCATCTCACGCTGAACAATGTGCCTGACAAAGCTGGGTGCCCTTCCTGCTGCTACGTCTTCACGAGCTGGGGGAGTCCACAGCAAGCATCACCCTAGCAGGAAACATCTGCAGTGAAGGGTAAGGTAAGGACTCCTCTTCCCACCATTGGTGTGCTGTGAAGTTTTAGTCAGTATGCCGAAACAGGAAAAGAGACTTAGGTAAAAGTAAATTGTTGTGCATACCTATAATCCCAGCACTCTGGGAGGCCGAGGCAGGAGGGTCACAAGTTTGAGCCTGGCGCAGGCAATTTACTGACTTGCTGAGACCCTGACTCAAAACGAAGAGAAAGGGAAGAGGGCTGGGGATGGGGCTCTGTGCAGAGGCGCTGGGGTCGGGTTGGGGCTGAGACCACACTCCTTCAAGGATACTTAACGGAAAGGCAGACCATGCTCCTGGGCAGGAGGCTCATGTTTTATTACGTACTTGTTTTTTGAGAGCGAGGGCCTCAACGAGCTGCCGAGGCTGTCCCCAGCTCCCAGGCTCTGGCCTCAGCCTCCTGAGTTGCTGGGCGCACAGTGCCTGCCACCACGCTTGGGCAGGCGGTTCATGCTTTTGAGAGGAGGCCTCTCCGTCTATATGTTCAGTGCAAACGCAGTCAGAATCTAGGAAACATTTGTAATGGACTGAGTAAGCTGATTTTGAGATGGTAGGTGGAACCCTAGACATACACTTACCCGGGGGAGACCAGTCGCTGACCATGGTAGCTGCAGGGAGGAGGCAGTGGCAGACCGGGTGCCCAGGCCAGGCATGGCGCTCCCCTGTGCCTAGCTCTTCTCTCCTTCTTCAAACAGGTTTGCTGAGTCCTCTAAACTCAGTGCCCTAGACAATGGGTCTGTGTTGCATCTTGATGTTTCCTTCAACTACACAACATAGACTCTTCATATGGCCCTTTTAAACCCATAGCTCAGACTGGGCATGGTGGTGCATGCCTGTAATCCCAGCACTCAAGAGGCTGAGGCAGGAGGATTGCTGCAAATTTGGGGCCAGCCTGGGCTGCACAGTGAGTTTTTAAACTCAGCCTGGAATACATAGCAACACTCTGTCTCAAAAACAAACAGACAAAACAAACAGAAAAAAGCCCACTTCTGCATTCCTTAATATGTAATTGCTTAGAATTAAAACAGATAGTTATTGCCATTTGTCCTTTAAGTCCTAAAGAGTCATGGAAATTTGACCTGGAACATTTGTATTAGATCAATTAGAAAATATAAAACACAAACAAGGCCAAAATGAAATATTCGGCACACACACTAAATGCTACTGTTTTGCCACAGCATTATTGCCAAAATACGAGAAAAATCCACAACATGTGTTTTGAGAACCCAATTTAGAAATATATCTATCTTTTCCTTTGGCTTTTTGAGACTGAGGGGTCAATTGCTGCCAAGGTTCAAAGTGTTGCCTTGTATTTCCCAGAAGAGCGCTGGCTGCTGGAGTTCAGTGGGTGGGGCAGAGGACATGAGGTCAGAGGGAGGGGACGTCTGGGTCCTGTGGGGCTTTCGTGACCTTGGAAGGACCTTGGCTGTTGCAGGCCATTGAGCAGAGGCATCATGTGGTCTTCCTGATGTTTAAACAGCTCGCTCCGGCTGCGCTGTGAAGATTAGACTCGAGTTGGCCTGGGAAAGACACACACCGCCCAGCAACCTCAGCCGTCCCCACCTGGCCCACCACGCATGCCTGGGTCCTGCCCCAGATCCCACCTGCTGCCTCCGCCTCGTCCCCAGGCCCAGTCCAGCAGTCGAGTGCTTTCTACCCTGAGGGATCTTAGCCGGGGACACACATGTGCAGTTCACGAAGTCTGTGACTTCGGTGGAAAAGTTCATTTTTATTTTCCTTTACATGCAATTGAAAGATCGAATTTCCTTTGCTTATGAATGTAAGTAGCAAGCCACAGTGTCAGTGCTACCTGTGGCCAACAGAAATGACAGATATTTTCTTTTTTTTCACATTTATCACATTTATTTTGTACCTGTACATGATGCATTTTGGTTCTCCCTGCTCTTCCCCACCCCTCCCCTCTGTTCCCTCCCTCCCTATTTACATCAGGTTTATTCACATTTCTCCATGATTTCCCTTTCCCCTTTCTTTCCTTTGTCCTCTTCCTGCTTTCCCCCTTCTCTCTTTCTAGTGCTCCTCTCCTTCGTATATTATCTTCCTTTTATATAATATCTATTACACCTCTTTGTCCTTATTTACAGTTATGGTTTCTTATATCAGAGAAACAATTTGATGTGTACTCATGAGTGTCTGATTTATTTCACTTAATAGTATGTTCTCAAGGAACAGTTCCCAAGCTGCACAGGAAACAATACAAAGAATCAGTGCTTGGGACCACGTGCTATTAAAAAGCTTTCGCACAGCAAAAGAAATCACCAATAGAGCAGGGCGAAAACCCACAGACTGGGAAAAAATTTTTGCTAGCTATCAATCAGACAAAGGTCTAACATCTAGAATATACAAAGAACTCAAAAAAATTAAACCTCCCAAATTTAAAGACCCAATCCAAAAATGGGCAACTGAAATGAATAAACATTTCTCAGATGAAGAAATAAAAATGGCAAATAAATATATGAAAAAATGTTCAACATCACTAGTCATTCGCGAGATGCAAATCAAAACAACGTTAAGATTCCATCTCACTCCAGAAAGAACCTCGTTTATGAAAAAAATCAACCAATAACAAATGCTGGTGGGGCTGTGGGGAAAAAGGAACTCTCCTCCACTGTTGACAGATATTTTCTTATCACAGCTCTCTTTCTCTCTCTGTCTCTTTCTCCCTCTCTCCCTCTCCTCTCCTCTTCCTCTCCCTCCCTCCCTCTCTCTCTGTCTCTGTCTCCATCTCTCTCTCTCCCTCCCTCTCTCTCTCTGTCTCTCTCTCTTCCCTTCCCTTCCCATCTCTTCCTTCTTCCCTGTTGGGGATTAAATCTAGGGCCTCATACATTTTAGGCAAGTGCTCTATCACTAAACTAACAGACCTTCATATATTCTGATCAGCAAACATTTCTAACCAGGCCTAGTCAGAAACACTAAGGGCTCTAAAATTAAATGCCCCCTGGGAAAGGACCAACTCTCAGCTCCCAAGACCTTCCCAAGGCCACAGTGTTCCAGCTCCTTTGGCCCTGGACACTCCCGAAGGCCCACAGCCTCAAGACAAGGAGGAGCAAAGACCCTGCAGAAAGGTCGGGGAGGCCCATTCTCACACCCCTTTCCGCCATAACGCATACGTCAACCTTAAGACTCTTTGTTCAGAGACCTTCTCATTTCTCAGTGGTCTCCCCTCTGGCTGGCTTTGCTCTGTAAGTAAAGCCTGCTCCTTGCTGTTCTGAGGTCGTGTCTCATTCTTTCTCTGACTCACATTATTAACAGACCCGCCCTCAACACAGTCTTCTGCCGTATATCTATACCACTTAAAAAAAAAAAACACCTTCGTAAGAGACCGAGTGTGTCACAGTGCTGCCTGGGCTGGCCTTGAGCTCCTGGGTTTGAGCACTCCTCTCTCCCCCACCTTCAGAGTAACTGCAGCTCCGAGTGCCTGCTGCCACTTGACAAGTCTCAAATTCTAACACTGCTGACCGCTTCTCCGCACCCTCACGTGGCTGGCGTATTCTCCTTGCTCAAGTCATTGTAGTACAGATGAGCTCTGAGTTCACAGGAGCAGCACGCCAGAGAACCCCGGACCAAAGCACAGGCATGCCTTTTTCTCGCTTGCTCTTGAGCCCCAGCCTGATTTAGCCACACGATATGCTCTGTTTCCTTTCTGTCATCCATCTCTCTGTTCCCTCAATAAAGGGAGCTGTGTCACCCCACCAAATGTACGCTTTGCAAGTAATTCACTGCTCGTGTACATGAGAACCTGGAATCTCCGTTGGATCCGCCGTGCAGTAGCAATTCCTCCTTTCTGCCACCTTCCATTCTGACTGCCTTGCCAGGCTCCGTCTGTAGGATCTGCCCCTTGGGAAGCCGCCTCCTCTTGGCCAGCTTGGTCTCCCTCCATCTCCGCTCCATCGCACCCGCCATGGCGCCTGCCACTTGCTGTCCTGGTCAGAAGCAGCTCTTCGGGGACAGCCTGACCTACACACCTGGGGCTCTTGGCTGAGGAGTTGAGCTAGTTACCACCTCTGCAGATCAGTGGGCTGAGGATATGACTCACTTGCTTAACCCAGAAGAATCTGAGGAACTGTGCTTTAGAATTTAACTTTCGGTTAAAAACATGTATCTTCATTTGCTTATGAGTAAGTTTGCTTGCAAGCCATATAGGTACACCCGACAAAGGACTCAGAACTACCATTTAAAAAAAAAACAAAAAACATTCAAAAACATCAAGAAAAGGCAACCAGTCTAGCAAAAATTTGGGCCAGCGTTGGGGGTGTAGCTTTGTTGTATGAGGCCCTGTGTTCCATCTCCAGCACCCACACCAAATAAAAAATAGAGAAATAGGGCAAAACCTTCCATAGCAACTTGGGAAAAGAAGCTATCCACGTGGAGAGAAAAAAAGAAAAAGAAACAGAGAGAGAGAAAGCAAGCAAGCACGCGATCACAACAGGACTTGATATGACTCATCAGAAAATGCAAATTAAAACCCTGAGAAACTACTACTCCCAAACCAGAGAGCTACAATTTAAAAAGCTGGCAAGAAGGAGGAAGGGGAAGGGGGAGTGAAAAGAACTGAGATGTGTTATGTATGTGCACCAACTCCCCACAATGAATGTAACTATTAGGTAATGCAAACGTGTATTGATAGAAATAAAAAATAAATGAAAACTTGGCAGCGGCACGTGTTTGCAAGGTTGCAGAACTTTTGCACGTTGCTGGTGGGGTGTGTGAGACGACACGATTTCTTTGGAAAATCGCTTGTTGGTTTCTACCAGAGCAAATACACATGTGTTTGTGACCAGCGCATCTGTTCTCTGAGAGAAATGCACGCTTCTGTCCACTCATCCTGAGCTAGAGAAGTGACAGCCTGAGGCATGGGACGTCACTGACGGCTGTAGCCCTGCCCCCTGCGGCCTTCAGGGTGACCTGCGGTGAGGGCCCCACCGTGTCATGCTGCTATCCTCTGGGCAGGGCGACTCAGCGGCTGAGCTGCCCTCGGGCGCTCACTCCAGGGACCCTGATGGGACTTGGGACTGGGCCGAAAGTCAAGGTATCCCTCCCTGGCAGAGCAAAGATCCTGCCACCACTGTCCCCGGGAACCCCAAACCACAATGGGCCACGATCTTCACACCACCCCTCCTGGAGACTCCTCCAAAGCCTCTGGAGCCACAACTTCGACCCACCATTCCCTGGAGAAGCCTGCAGCTCAGCTGGGCTGTCCCCACAAGAGTTGAGGCCATCCTAAGGACCACGGCCACTCCAAGAGATCCTGCTTGGCTGCTGCGGGCTTCGGACGCAGACCTCTCCTGGGCAACTCCACCCTGAGCCTCCAGATACCCCAACCCTCTGCCACAACTTTAAAAGTCCTGAAAAAACTGCGTGAGATGCAGGAGGCCGTGTGCACGCAGGCCACTCCTTCACGTGCGCTGTGTCCCCACATGCTCCTTGGGTCAGCCGGGGGGCGCCCTCCTCAGTGCTGCACCCCGTGCCACAGTGGAGGCCGGTAAGATCCCCACTCAGGCGGGCCTGTCACCTACCCATGGCTCCTGTCTCCCGCAGAGGGGCTGAGCGGGCTGCAGTCTTTGAGAGCTGGTAGCGCGGGGGTGCTGTAGGCCCTGAAGATTTCCAGATGGCCCAAAGCAGGAAAGAGACCCGCGGATCACCATGACCTACGCTCGGTGACCTGCCGACCAGCTGAGACCTGCAGGAGAGCCCAGAGAGGCAGCAAAAGCTTCTGAAAAATCTTCAGAAAACCACCAAGGGACAGTGAGCCCCAGCGCTGAGGAGTTGACGGTCTGGAGCATAACACTGACAGCTGACACACTGAGGGCCCAGAGCTGCTGGTGACAAGAGGGCTGCACTTCAGCAGTTCATGATTTCCATCCGAATGAAGCAAAAGAACCCCTGGCTGATCGGTGACAATTTGTACCATGGTGTGTGTGTGTGTGTGTGTGTGTGTGTGTGTGTGTGTGTCTGTGTGCACATGTGTGATGCTGGGATGGATCCCGGGGTCACTTGTACGATATTATGGCCATTGTGGCTTTTGTTATAATATCCAAAAGATGAAACAACTCCAATGCTCATCAACAAACAAATAAATAAAGTATGATACTTGTATATAATGGAATCCTACGCCTCAATTAAAAAAGCAGTAACTGGTTCTAGCAAGAAGATGAAAAAAAAGGAAGAGTGGGAAATCTCACAGATACCATGTCAAGTGAAAATAGTCGGACACAAATGAGTTCTAGTCTATGGCTCATTTACATAAAAGTTAAGAACAGGGTGGGGGATTTAACTCAGTGGTAGAGTACTTGCCTAGCAAGTGCAAGGCCTTGAGTTTGATCCCCAGCACCACCCCCCAAAAAAAGTTAAGAACAAACAAGGGTAGCTGGGGGTGATGGTGCACACCTGTAATCCCAGCAGTGGGGAGGCTGAGGCCGGAGGATCGCTGTGAGTTCAAACCCAGCTTTGGCTACAAGTTCAAGGCCAGCCTAGCAAGAGCCTGTCTCAAAAAAAAAAAAAAAAAAAAGAAGGCTAACAGATGTTTGCAGAAGCCAGAACAGTGATTAACCTTTCAGGGAAAAGACTGAGAAGCATGTGTGGCTTCAGGAAATGTTCTAGAGTTTTATCTTGATGGCGGTTATTCGGATGGTGATATATGAAACATTTAAACTTTACGCTTAAACTTAGTGCATGCTTACACTTTACTGTCAGTAAATTATTACTCACTAAACAATGAAATAGCTGGGTGTGGTGGCACATGCCTATAATCTCAGCACTTGGGAGGCTGAGGCAGAAGGATCACCACAAATTCAAAGCCAATCTGGGCTACATAGTGAGTTCAAAGCCAGCCTGAACTATGTAGCAAGACCCTGTTTCAAAAAACCAGAAAGCAAAACAATGAAATAAGTAAACCTGGACAAATCTGCAGAAGTAGTGATTTTGAAAACTCAAACATGGCAAACCTTCGGAAAATGGTTTTATTATAGTCCAAAACAAATTGCCATTTGACCCAGTGGAAAGAATAAGAAAGCTATTCTTGGATAAATAAAAAGGAGAATTAAAGTAGAAGTATTTGGAAAATAAAAGCACTACATAAACACACAGAGTTAGCGTAAGCCTGCCCAGTCTTGGTTAAAATAAGACCCTGGTTTAAGCCAGGGCCACTAAGCAACATGACCCATGATGATGGTGGCCTCCTACCCATCAGTACTTTCATCTTACTGTCTACTTTCTGCTCCCTCCTTCCTGCACCTTCACGCTTGCTGGTACAGAATTGGGACTAAGAACATTTTATTCCTGCTGCAGCCTGGCAGGAGAGGGGAAAACATCTGTTCATGGCCTTGGAGGAAGGGACTCCTGGGGCGGAGTCTCCAAGGCCTGAGGCTCTTACACCCTTCCATGTAGCCCGTTGTTCTTGATGGTCCTCTTTCTCCAGACCCCAACTCCTTTTGTCCCATCTTGTGCCTGCCTCTGTCTTTTGAGACGCTTATTACTGTTGCTCTAGCATGGCCTTCTATGGCAAATAATCTTTTGGCCTCACGTGGCCTCTCCACCTCTCCATTTGACTCTCTAACAGCTAGAATGATTTCAAGGAAGTCAGATCTTATCACACCAGTCCCTTTGGTTTCCTCTGTCTCAGAATAAAACCTCAATTTAATGGAAGTAAAGGAAGTCATTTCTTTTCTTTTTTTGAGACAGGGTCTCACTATGTAAATTAGGTTGGCCTTGAACTCATTGGTGATCCTCCTGGCTCAGCCTCCTGAGTGCTGGGATTACAGGTATGCGCCACCATGCCTGGCTAAAGTAAGCCTTTTCTGATATGTCACACCTTGTACCTCCTCCAGCCTCCTTCCTCACATCCTGTGCAGGTCTTTAGACTCAAGGCTCAGTGGGCGTGATCCCAGGGGGCCAGAGGCTCACCGCTCCCTGGGATTCTAGGGGTGTCTGATTGTTGCCCCGCACTGCAGCATCTGTGCTTAGTGTTTGTGAGAATCTGAAGGACATACATGGCATCAGTAACACTCGGGTCTCTCGCCCTAAAATTGTCAGTTCTTGGGTGAGATTTCCTAACTGGAAGGTGCTGAAACACTAGGAGTGGGGCAATACTGAAGCCCAGCTTCCCCTTCCTTAGCACTCAGGCTAGGTATGGCGTACCATCAAAGAAGCACTTTATTCTCAACATTGAAATCCTTAGAATCTAAAGTTCAGCTGGGGATCTACCTTAGTGGTTAGAGTGCTTGCCTAGGCCCTGAGTTCGATCTCCAGCACCCCAAAAAAAAAAAAAAAAAAAAAAGTTCAGACTCTCCTTTTTTTCCCTTTTGTGGTGCTAGGGGCCAAGCCCAGTGGTACAGGAGAAATATGACTCCTAACCTGCAAAATGTCAGATATGCCTAGTTCATTTCCCCTGAATTCAAAGACTGAATTCCAAAGGACAGAGGAGGTTAAGAGTAGGAAAGGCTTTTTGGCCAACAGGAATAGCTCCTGAGGGACAGGAGTGGGTGGCCGGCCGCATGGCCTCTCGATTTAGAATTACTTATAGGCAAGCAGAGTACAGGAATTGCTGAACTGTTTCGTGATCACCTATCACTACTCTGTGGATCTAAAATGACCAATTGGAACTAGGCTCTCCAGTCCAACTCCTTCACACAGTGTTTACAGTACACTGGGCTCTCACAAGCAGCTGGGTTAGTCTGCTTTATAACTTCCTCAGAATTCGGGATCTTGCAGGCAGTGGCTCTGCTTCCCCTTGGTAGGGGTGGGCTGCATTCCCTGCCCCGAGGAGGTTCACTCTCTGTCCAAAGTCCTAGCTCACTGTCTGTTCCTACTTTCTCTCGGTGTGGTGTGGCTGGTCACCCCTCCGTCAGGCCTTCTGCTAGCTGCTGCCTCGCTTGTGAGCTAACCGAATAGACTGTCTTCTACACCAGGGCTTTGTGCATTCTAGGCAGCCCCTGAGCTACACATCCAGCCTGGAAAGTTTAGGTCCTTACACGGAATTAACAAAATGAATTGGCCATTAGAGGAGGAAGAAGGTAGATACTTACTCTCTTTTTTACCACTTTTACAAGGACTAGTTCCTAATTTCTAAGTGGGATTTTGCCAAATATAATCTTTTCCATACTAGGGATTGAAACCAGGCCTTCATACTAAGCTATGTCCCTTTTAAATTTTTTCTTCTTTTTTTAAATTTTGAGTTAAGAACTAAGTCACTAAGTTGTCCAGGCAGGATTTGAACTTGTGATCTTCCTGCCTCAGCCTCCAGGCATGTGCCACCATGCCCAGCTAAAATAAAAATTTCTTCAACCAAATTAAGTTATTAAATTCTCTGGTTGGAGAGTTAGCTCAAGTCATAGAGTGGTTGCATAGCAAGCACAAGGCCCAGAGTTTGATCCCTAGAACCTCCCCCCAAAAAAAGTTAATAAATTCTCTGAAGGAACAGAGAAGCCTGAATAATAGGTAGCGCTGTCAGTGTGTAAATTGCCCGAACTCATTTATTGCCTACGTTATGTGTCTCCTGGTTTGTAATCCTGTAACACATAATCCATAGAGCTGGAGGTCAAAACTAGAATCCAAAGGTTGGTTTTAGGGGTCCATGGCCTCCCCTTCTCCCCTATGAAAAGTGTTTTAAGCTTATGTATTTTGAGGGAAAAAGAGTCTGTAGCTTTCAGATACTCAGTTGAATCCATTCCAGAAAAATGCAATAAACAAAAGGCTTACTTGAACTAGGCTTATTCTTTCTGTCTAGAAACAACTATCCTTTGTAGAGCTCACGCAAGGAAGTGATGTTTAACAAACTTGAATGTTGTAGATCAAGATGCTTATAATTCCTGAGTGCAATAAAAGACAATTAAACAACATAAATTATTATTTTGGTGCTAGGGATCGAACCTGGGGCCTGATGCATGATAAACGTGACATACCGCTGAGCTGCACCCCTCTGTTTTTCAATCACTGTTTTTCCTTGTTAGAAAGAAACCAATACCAACTTCTCCTATTTACCTGTCTCGTGGAAGTCATCTCCTGTTCAGGTTTTTTTTTCTGGTTCAGGTTTTGAATCTACTTTCTCACGCACATCTGTTTAACAGAAGAAGACTTTAACAAGTGGAAAGCTATCCCTTGCTCCTGGTTAGAATATCTAATCATCAAAATGTCAGTTCTGCCTGACTGAACTTACAAATTTCATGTGATCCCAATAAAAATAACAGCACTTTTATTTTCTTTTCCTGGAGAAGATTTAGTCTAATGTTGAGGCAGAGAAATAAACATGTAAGAACAGCTAGAAAAGCTAATGAAGAAGGTCAATGTGGGGAGAGAGGCCAAACTAATCCTAACAGATAATGAAAACATACAATAAAGCGTGTGTATTTAGAACGAAGTGGTACTAGCTGGGCATGGTGGTACATGCCTGAAATTCCAGAAATTGAGAGGCTGAGGCAGGAGGATTGGGGTGAGGTTGAGCCTACTGCAGCTACCTATTGAGTTCAAGGCCAGCCTGAGCTATGTAGAGAAATTGTTGCAAAAAATGAAACAGAACAGACAAACAAAAAAACAAGCTGGTACTGTTGCATGAATTAGAATAACCAATGGAATAGAATGGAAAAATACAAGGGCTGGGGATTTAGCTCAGTGGTTAGAACACTTGCCTAGCAAGTCCAAGGACCTGAATTTGATCCCCAGCACTAAAAAAAAAAAAAGGAAAAATACAAACAAGGTGATTTCTCCAATCACTGGGGCAGATAAATGCATAAACATATAAACAAACAAATGAAAAAAAGATTTATGTGATCTCAGTACAACTGAATAGTCTTTTAGAAAAAGAAATGAGATTCTTTCTTTATAACACACCCAATAAATAGATAAAAAGTTTAAACCTAAAAAATGAAACCATATTAATAATAGAATAAAATATGGGTTCATTTCTCTATAGTATGTGCGTAAGGAAAGGCTTTCTAACCATGACTCAAAATTGAGATGCATCCAAGAAAAGATGAATATATTTGACTACATAAAAATTTTAAAATTGCGCATAAAAACATCTTAAGCAAAATTAATATACAAATAACGTACTGGGAAAGCGTGTTTATAACATATTAAGATAAGTTTTTAATATTTCTAATATATAAAGAACTTCAGAAATAGAAGAGACCAAAATCTTATAGGAAAATGGACAAAAGCCATGCATGGACAAGCATAAAAGAAAAATTAAAAGCACTATTTTAAAGATGCTCAATTTTATTCCTCATTCATTCTTCTTACAGGTTTATGTATCTAGTGGACAAGAAAGCATGTCCACACAAGGACATGTGCACTAATGTTCATAGTAACTATATTTGCAGTGTTCCCAAGCTAGAAAGAGCCAATATCAGGTCAAGAAATAAGCAGACTGTGGTATGTCCATGCAATGGAATCCTATCAGCAATAAAAAGGGCCTGTTACTGCTCTACACAGCAACACGGGTGAATCTCAAAGCTGCTCTGCTGAAAGAAGCCAGATGAAAGAGTGTACATGTTATAATTTTACTTTTATATAAGTGTAGAAAGTTCAAGCCAATCGTAATGACAAAAACCAGATCAGAATTGTGAAAGATGAATAACTCCTGCTGTTCTGTAACACAGCTGGATAACTACAGTTGACAATTACTTGCCAATTTCAAAACAGCTGGTAGAGCTGGGCATGGTGGTGCACACCTGTGATCCCAGCACTTGGGAGCAGGACTGTGAGTTCAAGGTCAGCCTGGAGTGGTTAGCAAGACCTTGTCTCAAAAAAAAAAAAAAAAAGCCAGTAGAGGATCTTGAATGCTCCCAACACCAAGAAACGCTAAATGTCTGAGCTGATGGATATGCCCATCAGCTTAATCTTGTTACACATAGTATAGTGTATTGAAATGTTGCATTGTACCCCATATGCATACACAATTACTATGTGTCAATTAAAAAAATATATATATTTTTTTTAGAAAGCAGATGAGTGGTTGCCTGGGCATGGGGATGGAAGGCAGCAGGAGGGATTGATTTCAAAAAGAGTCACCAGGAAACTTTTGAGGGTTATAGTCACCTTTCTCTGTCTGGAATCAAATACTTGACATTCACAATTTGAAGAAGAAAAGGCTGAGCTTGGCTTACGGCTCCAGAGGTTTTGGTCCCTGGTTGGCCGGCTCTCTGGCAGAAATGGTATTGAGGAGAAAACTTGCTCGCCTTGTGGTGGCCAGGAAGCTCAGGGTGAGCAGGAGAGCCAGGGAGGAAGGTGCTGGGGAGAGCGTACACGTGCCGACGGCCAGCTCCGGTGACTGCTCCACCAGGGCCCCACCTCCTGCAGCCTGTCCAGCTGTGAGCTCCACATGGATTAGTCCACACCCACCATCAACCCCTCTCCAGTTGTGGCCCTGAATGGGCCACACTGGGGGCCCAGCCCTCACTTCCCGAGTTTCCGGAGGACACTTCCTGTTTGAACCAGAACGGGGGGGATGGAAAAGGTTTATATGATTGTGCTGTTGGTTTACGTACTGTTCAAATTTTAAACTTTAAGTATATTCAGTTTATAGGATTTGCATAATACTTCAGTGAAGTTCACGATATGGTGCTTAAAATATGTCCAGCTTCATTCATAATAAGCAAAATGCAAGTTAAACTACCCTGAGATGCTATTCCTCAGGCGTGAGGCTGACGAAAGGTTGATATTCTCTGTACAAGCAGCCACAGAGAAATACCCCATAATCCAGAAGAGGGACTTTGCTGAATCTAACAACAGCAACTATGTGTTTAACCATCAATCAGCAACTCATTCCAAGAATCTACTTAAAAATAGATCATCAAGCATATGAAAACGCACATCACAAGGTCACTTTTCCAGCATGTGACATTAATTGACTAAGATACAGTTCATAAACAAAGAGAGTACTATGCAGCTATCTAAAGAAAAGAAAATATTTTATAAACCGATTTGGCATAACTTCCAGCATATATTATTAAGAGAAAAAATGCAAAATACAAAAATGTATCTGTAGTACGCTACCTTTTATAGGAAAAAAAAGGAAGAAAACACATAGATCCATTGTTTTTTACAGAAAAAAAGAAAGATAAGAAGGACATACCAGAAAATAAAGAAATTGGTTACTTACAAGGGGTGGCGGGGAATGGGCTAGGAAGGACAGGTCAGGGAATGGCATGTCTGTGCCTTTCTGAATACCTTTTTATTTTTAGAAGCATATTAATATTCGACATATTCAAAAAACAAAACTAAAGCGAGGTGGACTATAAAACTCCAACTTGGATGCAAACAGAGACAAATGAAGCAAAGAAACTGCCGCTTTTTCCGACCAGTGAAGGGGGAAAGAACGAACCTGACCAACTTGTGAGTACAGCGCTTTCCCTCAACCTTGAGGTGGGAGAAGGGACTTCGAGCAAGTCTTGACTCTGGCTCCAGGCTGGCTCCCCGCAGAGGCTCGGCTTCCGCCCCTCTGAGGTTATGTTCTAACTGGAGAATTGAGTCAATGCAATGATATTACCAGAGCTCGGGTTCTCCCTGGGGAAGAAGGGAAACACGGGTAGGGGGAGACAAAAAGAACCGGTAGGGTTGGGCTAGATCGGAGTCAGCCGTGGGGACTGCTGGGCTCTGAAAGGGTGGGAACCGCCAACCTCAGAGCAGACGGCATCCCAGTGCCAGCTCTGGGCCTCTCGATCCTGTTCTCCTGTCCTTAAAATGCCTTATTCCAGAGCCAGGCGCAGGAAGGGGCCGGGTGAGCTTGGAGGTAAGAGAATGTTCAGGGCAGCGATAAGGACAAGTCGAGAGGAAAAAGAAACCAGACTGCAAAGCCAAATCTGGGAAAGTCGAGCAGCAGCATAAATAAGAACAATAATGAATATGCCCCACTGAACAAAAATAGCAACTCCTAAGTCCATATGGAGAATAAACGTGTAATAATAAATAATTCTGCAGTAAAAGAAATGAAGACCTGATACATGCCACAGTGTGGTGACCCCTGAGAACATTATGCCGAGTGAAAGAAGCCTGCACTTCGGACGACAGATCACACCACCCATCGACAGGAAATGTCCGGAAGGCAGATCTATAGGGACGTAACATGGCAGCTCCCTAGGATGAGGAGGAAATGACGCTGCGGGGACACGATTTCTTTTGGGGTGATGGAGTGTCCTAAACTGGCTGTGGTGACGGCTGTAAACCTCCGTGACTCTACTAGACACCGCTGGACTGTATACTGTGAAAGGGTGAGTTGTGCGGTAGGAAAATTATATCAGCAAAGCTGTAAATAAACAACAGAGGGGAGAATCTTCCTTACAACAGAACGTTGGGTGATAAAGGCCAGGCAGTGATAAAGGAGGCATAATTGAAAAACTTCCACCTTCCACCCACCATGAAAAGACTGGTTTGAACAAGGACAACGGCGAATCTCAGGGGGACGTTGGATGAGTAACAGGGTATTTACCAGTGTCGCTGTCTTTCCACAAATGGTTTCCTGGCTGCAAGGGAACACCTAGCAAATAGTGTGCACACTGGAAAAACAGACAGTGACTGAGTGATTAAAACTAACCCAACAGGGGCAGACGTGGTGGCGTGCACCTGTCATGCCAGCACTTGGGAGGCTGAGGCAGGAGAATCGCCTTGAGTTGGAGGCCAGCCTGGGCTACATAGTGAGTTCAAGGGCAGCATGAACTACCTAGCAAAACCTTGTGTCAAAAAAACAAAAAACAAAACAAATTAGTCCAATAGAGACAGAGCGGAGTTGCACGTCTCCGGAAGTGGTTTTCTGAAAAGGACACAACATTTCCTATGATAATCCAGCTGGGGGTTCAGAATCTGAGGCTAATGATGAGGAAGCAATTGAAGGCACAAAATAATTGGCCTACATTCTTCAAGAGTGCAAGTGTCGACGAAGACTAAGAAATGACTCCAGGTCAAAGGACGTGAAGGGGCGTGATTCAATCCTGCACTGGTGGGAGAAAAGTTTTATCCTTTGGACATCTAACAAAATTGGAATATAGACAGGTAGCCGAAATTAGAATCATGGCTTGACGCGAAACTCCTGAATTTGTTAGCTGTGTTGTGGCATGTAAAGGCCATCCCCACTCTCAGGATTCAGGCGATGAAGGATCATACTTGCCATCCACTCTCAACTGGTTCCAAAAATACAGTGCAACAGCCATGGTGGGTAGTGAGGGCGGAAGAGCGAAGAGTGTGGGAGAGAGACGGAGGTCCAGGCAGGTAGGCGGTTGCTGAATGACTGGCAAGTCTGGTATGCAAAGGCCTCTGTAAATAAGTGTTTGAGAAGTGGGTGTCTGTGTCTGAGACGTGCTTCAGGGAAGACATGAAATGACGTTGTTAGATTCGTCTTCCATTTATGGGTTAGCCCTGAACAAAGTTTTGGCCAAAACTCCTGGTCCCCAAGGTGAGCTGTCCCTGCCTGGGTCACTGTCACCTCCCTCCCAGACGCCGGAGTGGCAGGAGGCTGGGGTCAGGAAAGGAGTGGAGTTTGCCTGGGGAAATCACAGCGTGCTAAAGTAGAGCAGTCGGAAACAGACCAGAATGAAGGAAGAAGAGCGGGGAAGGTGGGCCAGGCAGGCCCAGGTCAACGCCAATTTCCCCGGATGTGAGAGACATGATTTTCTGTAAACATCTCTCCCGTAAGGACCAACACCCTCCAAACCCCGGACTTTGCAGCGACAGGCGACAGTTTGTGAACACGGGGAAGGCCCCGGGACGGGCCCAGGAGAGCGCAGGACTTGGAGAGCATCTCAGGAAAGAAGTGCGGGTATCTTGGAACATGGAGGGCGCTGTCACCCCACTTGCTGGGATGCACCTCTCCTTCTCCTTTCCCTGTCAGGCAGCTCTGTGGCTTGAGTCTGGTCCTCCTCTGATGCGTCCCCTGCCAGCTTTACTTCTGCAGCCTTTTCTGCTCCCCGCTCCAGACAATACCTCCAAGGTGGCATCCAGGGCCTGGACCCGTCCTTTTCTGCAGGGATGCTGAGGACCCTGGGGCAGCGCGGCCAGAACGGAGCAGAGACCTTCCTGGCCAGAGGCCCATCACAGCCTGCTGGGGCCGGCGTGGCACGGCAGGGCCGTTTCAAAGCCTGCTTCCCAGCATGGTGCCAGCTCCTCTGGCCTGCTTTCTGGTAATGATGAGCCCGCCAGGCGCCAGACAGATGATGGCACCGGCAGCACCCCAGGAACCCAGAAGGGGCCCGGTCCTTGCTGTGCTTCCTGCTGGTTCCAAAGGCAGCCGCGACAAGGTCAACATCCCCAGCGCCCAGCAGGTCCCAGCCGTCCTTCAGGTGTCTGCCTGTCCTGTATCCATTTATATTCAGGACAGGTCTGGGCCTCGCGGCAACACTGACTCTTGTAGCATCTGCAGCTCAGTCTCTGTCCTGGCCACGAAGCTGTCCTGCCAGCCTCTCCTCTGCCCCTGCCAAACAGTCTGCTCAGCTGTCCTGCTGTGGGGAGAAGCCCTGAGTCCTGCCTCGGGCCTCAGGGCCTTGGCACTTCCTGTTTTGGCTTGGAGGACATTCCTCTGAAGGCCCTCGAGTCTGGCTCTGTATCAGTTACCTTTCCTGAGCCAGTGGTTTGCCAGAGAGCAGATTTAATACAGAACATTTACAAGTTACGACATTCACCCCTAAGCCAAATGCAGGAAGTGCCGGATGTCCATCTAGGCACTGGAGACCCAAAAGATCCAGTCAAGGGCTGGGAGCCCACAGCACTGTCTCATGTACGTTTGTGTCTGCAGATGATAGCTGAAGAAATCTTTACTGGAACCAGGATACGATCCTTGCAGCAGAGATGACGACCAGAGCTCCTCCGAAGCAACAGCAGCCATCCTTGATGACGGCAAGGCCCCGAGCTCCTCCTTTGACGAGAACAGCTGAGTTTCCCTCAGGAGAACCAGCCACAGCAGAGCTTCTCCTGGGAAACAGCTGGCCCTTATCGTCTACTCCTGTTCTCCTTTATGTTGTGTTGGCAACAGTCCTCAGGTGGATCTTCTACGCCCAAAACCACACCAACTCGGTCCAGCTGGGCGTTCCTGCTCAAGCTGACCACATCGGTCCAGCACAGGCTCCTTCATTCTTGGACGGCTCTGAAGGTCATAGTCTTTTCAAGGCCTCTCCTGACTCCCCTCTGTCATGCTGCAGCAGGGTCTGGCTACGTCTCTCAGTTGCCCAGGCTGCACTCAAACTTGCCATCCTCCTGCCTCAGCCTCCTAAAGTGCTGGGATCACAGGCCTGCACCACCATCCCCAGCTGTCACAGGCGTTTGGTGTGTGTGGTGACTAACGGATGGGCCTTCATTCATCCATTGACTAAACACGACTGAGCACATGGTGTGCCCAATGCTGAGTGCTGGGGACACAGCAGGGAGCAAGACAGACCAGGGTCCTCCAAGGGGGGTTGCCGCCTAGAAGGGAAGAAAACCATTACATCAATAGCTATTAAATTTATGTTTTAAAAAACAAAGAAGAACACAAGTGTTTGTTCACAGATCGCCCCGAACGCACACGCCCCAGTGAGTCCTGAGTCACAGAGCCTGGACTTTACCAACGATAAAGAGATTCCATTCCCGGCAGCGCTGGACCCTGCGGGGCAAACGACCGCGGCTCCTTCTCAGACGCGCTTTCCGCACAGCCGCCCCGGCAGCTCCACCAGGCTCGGCTTGCCCTCGACGACGACCTCCGGCCGCACATTTCGCTGTCCGAGGACGTGATTCTGGGAGTGACCCGGCTCCATGAGGCCTTCGGCGCTGAGACGGGACCTC
>PVJO010014849.1:0-49007 GCA_004026905.1 Hystrix cristata | reverse complement strand
GGGATCGAACTCAGGCCCTTGTGCTTACAAGGCAAGCACTCTAATCACTGAGCTAAATCCCCAGCCCCCGAGACTTTTTATTTTCATATATACTTTTTATTATCAATACTCATTAAGTCTTTCCTATGTCCCTTTCCCAAATGTAATCACTATTCCAAATTTTATCATTATTGATTCATTCTACTTCTGCTCCTGACCTTTACGTAAGTTGAATCATAGAGTATGATCTTTGAGTTTGATTTATTTTGCATGTCAGTGAGACTTACCATTTTCATATGTAAGGCAATAATTTGTTTATATTGCTGCATAGTTTTCCGCAATATATTGCAATTCACTTATTTACTATACCTTGGGAGAATATATTATTTTGGCTTTGAGTTATTGCATGCAATATTATTTGAACATCTTTTTTGAATATTATTTGTGCATGCTTTTTTTATACACATCTTTATGCGCATCTGCTGACTATATACCAGTAGTGGAATTGCTGGGTCATACAATATTTGTATGTATAGCTTTTGTAAATACTTCCCAATATTATTCCAAAGTAGCAATTTTGACTCCCTTCTGCAATGAATGAGAGTTCTTTTTGTCCACATCCTTGCCAATACTTGGTATGGATTCTAGTTCACAGTTGTAGTTGCCTTATCAAGGCATTGTCCAGCTACTTTGTGGTGGAAGCTATTATAAGGAAAGGAAAAAGAAAGGTATGAGGTAGCTCCGGTCTTTGACTTTTCGTAGTCTACTTGGGATACCTAAAAACTACGAAGCACTAAAAGGCAATGTAAATTAGTATACAAAAATGCTAAATTACAAGATTAAACAGGCATGGGGGACTTAAGGACATTTGGGAAGTTTTTTATTTTTTACCAAGAACATGTATTGGTACATTGTATACATAATGATCATATTCACAATGATTATTTTGTAGCTGTACATGATATATCTTGGTTGTTCACCCCTTCCCCACCCCTCCCTTGCATTCCCCCACCCTTCCCTATTTGCCACCGGATTATTTCCATTTTTCCATTTTTTCCCTTTCTTTTTTCTTTCCCCCCCTTCTTTCTTTTCCCCTTCTTCCTATCTAGTTCTCCTCTCTTTTGAATACTATCTTTTTAAAAAAAAATAATATCTATTATACCTCTTTGTTCTTATGTAAATTTACAGTTTCTCATATCAGAGAAACAATTCGATATGTACTCATGAGTGTATGATTTATTTCACTTAAGAGTATGCTCTCAAGGTGCATCCATTTATCTACAAACATCCCTAGTTTATCCTTTTTTATGGCAGAGTAGTACTTCACTGTGTAAAAAACCCACATCTTCTTTAGCCACTCAATAGTTGTTGGGTTGTTTCCAAGACTTAGCTATTACAAATTGTGTTGCTATAAACATGGTTGTGCATATATCGCTGTGTTATGATTTTAATTCTTCTGGGAAGATACCCAGTACAGGAATAGCTGGATCAAATGGAACCACTAGTTGTAGCTTTTTGAGGAATCTCCATACTAATTTCCACAGTGGTTGTACCAATCTACATTCCCGCAAACAGTGGAGGAGGGTTCCTTTTCCCCCACAGCCCCACCAGCATTTGTTATTGGGTGATTTTTTGGTAATTGCTGTTCTTTCTGGAGTGAGATGGGGTCTTAACGTTGTTTAGATTTGCATCTCTTGAATAGCTAGTGATGTTGAACACTTTTTCATGTATTTATTTGCCATTTTTATTTCTTCATCTGAGACGTGTTTATTCATTTCAGATGCCCATTTTTTGGATTGGGTCTTTAAATTTGGGAGGTTTGATTTTTTTGAGTTCTTTGTACGTTCTAGATGTTAGACCTTTGTCTGAGGGACAGCTGGCAAAAATTTTCTCCCAGTCTCTGGGTTTCTGCCCCACTCTATTGGTGATTTCGTTTGCTGTGCAAAAGCCTTTTAATAAGATGTGATTGCAAGCACTGAATCTTTGTATTATTTCCCATGTAGTCTGGGTTCTGTTCATAAATTTTTTTCCTACCCCTATGTCTTTGAGAGTTCTTCCTATTCTATTGTCTAGTAGAGTTAGTGTTTCTGTTTTAATGTTTAGATCTTTGACCGACTTTGATTTTAGTTTAGTACATGGTGAGAGATATGTATCTAGTTTTAGTTTTCTGCATGTAGCAAGCTAGTTTTTCCAGCACCATTTTGTTAAAGAGGCTATCTTTCTTCCAGTGAGGGTATTTGGCTCCTTTGTCGAAGATGAGATATTTGAGTGTGTTTGGAGTTATTTCTGCATCTTCTAGCCTGCTCCATTGGTCCTCGGGTCTATCTTCATGCCAGTACCATGCTGTTTTTATCACAGAAGCTTTGTAACATAATTTCAAGTCAAGGACTGTGATGCCCCCTGCCTTATTCCTGTTGCCCCAAATTGCTTTTGCTATTCTTGGTCTCTTCTGGTTCCAGATGTATTTCATGATTGTCCTTTCTAATTCTGTGAAGTATGTTATTGGAATTTTGATTGGAATTGCATTATACCTGTATAGTAATTTAGGAAGAATGGCCATTTTTACTATGTTGGTTCTTCCTATCCAGGAACACAGTGTAATTTTCCATTTTCTTATATCCCTTTCAATTTCCTTTTTTAGAGTACTGTAGTTTTTGATGTAAAGATCTTTTACTTCCTTTGTTAGATAGATACCTAAGTATTTCATTTTTTTGGATGCAATTGTGAAAAGTATATCTTCCTTTATTTTTTTTTTCTGTTAGTTTGTTATTTGTATACATGAATCCTATTGACTTTTGGGTGTTGACTTTGTATCCAGCAATGCAACTGAATTTAGTTATTAAATCTAGGAGCTTTTTGGTGGAATTTTTGAGGTCTTCTATGTAGAGTATCATGTCATCTGCAAATAATGATAGTTTAAATTCTTCCTTTCCCATCTTTATTCCTTTAATTTCCTTCTCCTGTCTAATTACTCTGGTTAAAGTTTCTAGAACTAACTTGAATAATAGTGGTGATAGTGGGCATCCTTGTCTTGTTCCAGATTTTAGTGTGAAAGCTTCCAGTTTCTGACTGTTTAGTGTGATGTTGGCCTTTGGTTTGTTGTAGATGGCTTTTATCAGACTTAGATATAGACCGTCTATTCCTAATTTCTGTAGTGTTTTATCATGAATGGGTGTTGGATTTTGTTGAATGCTTTTTCTGCATCTATTGAGATGATCATGTGATTTTTGTCTTTGATTCTGTTGATATGGTGTATTAAATGTATTGATTTCTGTATGTTGAACCATCCCTGCATCCCTGGGATGAATCCTACATGGTTGTAGTGTATAATCTTCTTGATAATCTGTTGCATTCTGTTTGCCAGTATCTTGTTTAGAATTTTGGCATGTATGTTCATTAGGGAAATTGGCCTGTAGTTCTCTTTTTTAGTTGGACCCTTTTCTGGTTTTAGTATCAGGGTAATGCTGGCTACCAGGAATGATTTTGGAAGTACTGCTTCCTTTTCAATTTCATTAAAGAGTTTGAGGAATAGTGGTATTAGATTGTCCCCGAATTTCTTGTAGAATTCAGCTGTGACACTGTCAGGACCTGGGCTTTTCTTTGTTGGTAGGTTTTTAATTACCTCTTCAATTTCAATGGCTGATATTAGGTTATTTAGTATTTTTATCTCTTCTTGATTCAGTTTTTGTAATTCATATGTTTCTAAGAATATGTCCATTTCTTCAGTGTTTTCCACCCTGTTTGAGTATAGGTTCTTGAAGTAGGTCTGATGATCCTTTGGATTTCTGTAGGGTCCATTGTGACTTCACCCTTTTCATTTTTTTTTGCATTAATTAGGGTCTTTTCTTTCCTTTTTTTTTGATAAAGTTGGCTAGCAGTTTGTCTATTTTATTCAGTCTTTCAAAGAACCAACTCTTTGATTTGTTGATTCTTTGTATTGTTTTCTTAGTCTCAATTGCGTTAATTTCAGCTCTGATCTTAATAATTTCCTCTCTTGTACGAGCTTTGGGTTTGATTTGTTCTTCCTTTTCTAGAATTTGAGGTTCAACATTAAGTTGTTTATTTGAGGTCATTCTGTCTTCCTGATGTGGGGGTTCAATGCGATAAGTTTCCCTCATAGCTCTGCTTTCATTGTATCCTACAGGTTCTGGTGTGTTGTATTGGCATTATCATTTAATTGTATAAATTGCTTAATTTCTTCTTTAATTTCTTCTGTGACCCAGCTGTTGTTCAGAAGGATGTCATTTAGTTTCCATGTGTTTATACGATTTTTTGGGTGTCTGTTGCCATTAAATTCCAGTTTCATTGCACTATGGTCTGATAGTATGCATGGGATGATTTCAATTCCCTTACATTTACTTAAGTATGTTTTATGAGCTAGTATGTGGTCTGTTTTGGAGAATGACCCATGTGCAGCTGAGAAGAATGTGTTTTCTGCTGATGTAGGGTAGAACACTCTGTAGACATCTGCTAAGTCCATTTGTTCACAGATTTGCTTCAGTTCTATTATTTCTTTGTTAATTTTTTGTGTAGTTGATTTGTCTATTTGTGACAGTGGGGTACTGAAGTCTCCAATTATAATTGTGTTAGTGTTTATTTGATCTTTCATGGTCCTTAATATTTGTTTTATGTAGTTAGGTGCACCAATATTTGGTGTGTAAATATTAATGATTGTTATTTCTTCCTCTTGAAGTTTTCCCCTGAGAAGTATGTAATGACCTTCTTTGTCCCTCTTGATCAGTCTTGGTTTAAAGTTCACTTTGTCTGAGATTAGAATAGCTACCCCTGCTTTTATCTGGGTTCCTGTTGCATGAAATATTGTTTTCCATCCTTTGATTTTTCAGTCTATGAATTTCCTTTTGGGTTAAATGTGTCTCTTGTATGCAGCATATTGATGGATCTTGTTTCTTGATCCATTCTGCCAGTCTGTTTCTTTTGATTGGTGAGTTGAGACCATTTACATTGATGGTTACAGCTGTTATATATTGACTTATCATTGTCATAGATCTTTTCTGTTGTTAGTCCTGTGTTTCACCTCAGTTTAACTGTTTGTCTTGCCTGGTGGACTCTTTTTATTAGTGTCTTTGTAATTATAGTTTCCTTTTTTCTTTTCTAAAATATTCTTCAAAATATATTGTTGAGTTGGTTTTGTGGTCATGAATTTCTTCAGTTGTTCTTTGTCATGGATGTATCTTATTTCATTGTTGAACATGAAAGATAGTTTGGCTGTGTACATCAATCTGGGTTGAAGATTATTTTCTTTTAAGGCTTGAAATATTTTGCTCCAGGGTGTTCTTGATTTAAGGACTTGTGTTGAGAGGTTCACTGTGATTCTGATGGGTTTACCTTTATAGGTGATTTGTATTTTTTCCTCTAACAATTTCCAATATTGTATTCTTTTTTGACTTTCTGGAATCCTGATTATTATATAATAGTCTTGGTGTAGATTTATTTTGGTCATGAGTAATTGGGGTTCTATATGCCTCACTTATCTGTATGTCAAGTTCTCTTCTCATGCTTGGGAAGTTTTCTGTCATTACTTCTGTAAATAATCTTTTTATATCCTTTGCACTATCTCCTTCTTTTTCATTCATTCCAATCACTTTTATTTTATTTTATTTTATTTTTTTATTTCCAAGAACATGTATTGGTACATTGTATACATAGTGATAACATTCATCGTAGTTAATTTGTACCTATACATGATACATCTCGGTTTCCCCCTCTTCTTCCCCACTCCTCCCATCCACTCCCTATCCCTTCCACTTCTCCTCCCTTCTCTATACACTCCAATCAATTTTATGTTGTTGTTCTTTGCATCATCTTGCAGTTGTTGTATTGATTTTTCATAGTCTCTACCTAATTTTAAGAAGTTTTCCTTTTCATAGTCATGGACTGCAGTCCTGTCTTCTGTGTCTGAGATTCTTTGCTTCCATTTAAACTACTGTGTATACTTTCAAGAGAGTTTTTGATTGCTTGAATATCTGTTTGGATTTGTTTCATGGGTTCCATTTCTTTCCTGAGTTGAGTGGTCAAGTTTTCCATTGTTTGTCTATGCTCCTCTGCTTTTTTTATCTGTGTCTACTCTAACTCATTAAACAGGTCTTTCTTTATGATCATCATCTCTTTCTTAACTTGGCCTATTATTTCTAATCTGATGTTCTCTATAGCTTCATCCATCTGTTTTTTTAACTTCTGCTACTATCATTTCTGAAAGTTTGGTTGGGTGTTTTCTGATTTGCTCTATTTCATTGTCCTCTGAATTTGTCCTAGGTGGGCTGGGGGGGGTTGGGGTGTATTTTACTTCTGGGTTTCATCATTTTCTTTGTACCTATATGTATTTCCCCCCTTTTAGTTTCAGTGTTGATTTTTATATTTTGTTTATGAGAGGTTACCTGAAGACAAATATCAATGCTTTCCAAGGAGAAGTCTGTTCCTTCAGTGTCTTCTAGGTATAGGTGGTTCTTGGCTTTTGTGTCTGTCTCAAAATCCTGGACTCTGTTAATGATTATTACCCTGGATAATTACAGTATTACCATAGGAGAAAGTACATCTGGTTCTAACCTGTAGAACACTCTTGTTACACTTGTACATTAGCAATAGCAATAACATTGATTACATTCATGAAATTGACCAGCTGTGGTAACTATTAACTTTGTATCTTTAACCATAGGAGCAAGGTCAACACAGTTATGAACAAGAATCCAATGTGAACCAGGCATTTGTATGTAGTGGTTTCCTGCTAGTAAACTGGTTTTTACCCTGCGTGTAGGGGGGTAATGAGGGATAGGAAAATGTAGAGAGGTCAACAAAGACAGTTCTAGTGGATGCAAGACTTAAGGATAAAAGGATGTTACTTATACTTTGAGAAACGAGTAGATAGTTTAGGAAGCGCGAAGGGTGGCAGTAGTGGGTCAAACCATATAGAATCTAGATAATATTCACTCATGTGAAAAATGAAAGGTAGAGAGAGAAAATGAAAAGAAAAAGAAAACTGTCATTTGGTTGAGGAAGGAGAGATATGAGATATGAGCAAGGCAGGAGTCAATAAAAGTAAAAACCTAAACAAGAACAACAGGAAAGAATAGGTAGAAAAGATAACACATCAGACAGGTAACAGAATGAATAAGAGAAAGGAAAAAGAAAAGGAGAAAGAAAACAAATATGTATGTATTTTACACACACACACACACACATAGAGAGAGAAAGAGAGAGGGAGAGAGAGACAGAGAGACAGAGAGAGAGAGTGGAATTTCTCTGATGTCCAATGCTCTGTGTTGGTGTGCAGGCCAAAACCTGATTTTGTGCTTGCTAGCCCGCTGACTCTGCAGTAGATAGTGCTGGGTACTGTGTTGATCCTGGCCTCCAGGCGTGGACTCTGGGGCAGTTTTCAGCCTACAGTTCTCTGGGAGATCCTTGGTAGCTCGCCCACATCTTCTTACCCTTTATGTCTCTAAAACTTTTGTCAGTGGCACGGATATTTTTGGCTATACTAGGTAGTAATGGTTTGGATTAGAAGAGAAGTGAAAAAAAAAAAAAAAGAAGAGATAGAGAGTCAATGGTGCCTTCTGTCCAAGATCTTTCTCATGTTACTTGAGTTTCAGCCTGCCGGTGCACGGGCAGAGCTGGCACGGGTCAGTGGGCCAGGAGCCTGCAGACCGGCCTACTCAAGCCTCTGAGTCTGTGGGTTGAGCACCAAGTCAGCCCTGGAAGGGGATGGAGCTAGCACGGATCTGCAACTCAGGAGCCTGCAGACTGCTGGCTCAAGCCTCTTGGGAAATTTTAAATGATTCTCCATGGAACTCTTTTCTCACAATTAGCATGGAGGTATACAGATGACAGACTCTCAATTGCCAGCCTATGACTGATTCACCACCAGTCAACAAACAAATGGTCTGATCTTCTCTCTCAGAGAGTCCTAGCCATATAAATTTTGCCTCACCCCATCTAGTAATGTGATTCTATGCAAGATTTTAAACCTTTCTGTCCCTTAGTTTCTGTATGTACCAAGAAGAATGCTAAAATCTGAGGAATCTTCTTAGTTAGATTTTTATGAGTTAATATTGGGTACTTTATTATAAAGTTGGCTTACTGAATAACAGAGTTGTCTAATTGTATTTGTGTGGTAGGTTTACTGCAGTAATTATATGGGTCTTGAGACCACTTTTCGAGTACAGGGTATACTTTCATTGTCCTTTGAATTTGTTATTCTGTTATATTGGAGTTGAAGCAAAAACCTGGAACTAAGGAGAATTCTTTCCTCCTGTATTATGATCCACTTTTAGCCAGGGTATTTTTCAGTCTTAAATAAAATCTCTAAAATATGCAGTAAGAAAGCATAGTATTTGAAATTAGGTCTTCTTCATGCAGCTGAGTAAAAACAGCTTCTTTGGCACCATGCCCTGGTATTACTATAGAGCAGGTTAGCACTCAAGTACTACAACTAGAAGAAAATCCTCAGGATATAGGGTGCTGCCTAAGATACTGAAGGTGAATCTTCCACAATTCTAGGTGAGATGTTTGGCAGTATTAGAAAATGTCACTTTTACTTCCCTAGGGTTGGTAGAATTAGTGAGGAGAGATGTGCATTCCCAGCATCTCCCTTGTTTTTCTTAAATTACATAGTCCTGTGCTGCTTCCATTTTTTTCCTTCTAAACTGAGCTACCATCTATACAGTATAATAGGGGGTGGTATTTAGAGTATTTAAGAGTGTAGAGCCAGACTGTGGGACTGTAAAGAGTTGGCCAAGATATTTAACTTCTTGAGGCTTCAGTTTCCTCATTAATAAAATGGGGAAGATAATGGTACACCTCTAATACAGATGTGAGGAATGACCTAGGATAGTTTTTAGCAAATCATAAGTAATATATAAGTGTTGTCATTTAACACTCAAAGTCTTTGTTAAATAGAGAAAAAGAGACCTATTTATGTCATAAGAAATAGTATTTACAATTTTACATATAGTTTCAATCTTCATGTGAGTATTATTTTTTGAAGATATGGGTAAGGAGAGGAGGTAACATATGTGGATATGCAAATGGCATTTTTCAAAATGAAAATTTCTGGAAATATGCTATATTATATTTTAGAAAGTGTTACTCTGAAATCTTATAGCTTCCACTCACTCCTGTTATTTTTCCCTATTCTTGATGTGTTGTAAATGAAAGAAATGGACAACTGTAATTAAAAAAAAATTCTCCAAGATACATCATGTACAGTTACAAAATAACCATGTCGATTATGATCATTATGTATATAATGTACCAATACATGTTCTTGGTAAAAAAAAAAAATTCTACTCTGCTTTTACTTATTATGGTTTATGCCTTAATCTCCCTTTAAAAATTTATACATTCAGATCCTTTTGATGTTTTACCATTTAGAAGAGTGAGTTAGTTCTTTTTCTCTCCTGATATGTGTAATGTATTTGACCTGTGATTTTCTACAGATTGTGATGGAGGGAATTGAGCTAAGTTCTCTCCTTAAAGTAGGCCCTTAAAAATAAGATTGTATGTTTTTTGTAAGTAGTAAAAATTTATATTATATCCCAGAACGATTTTATACTTTTCTATGTGAAAATTCATTTAAAATTATCTTCATTAAACGTGAACAGCTTTTTGTCAAAATCTTCATTTGTAACACTTCAGCAGAACGAATACTTCCATTTTTGTTGTACATTCTTGCTATTTGCATGGTTCCCTCTTCTTTCCCTCTGCATCTGTCACATTTCTCCCAGGCCACTCTTCAAAGGTTTTCCCTGGTCCCTCTTCTTTTCCTCCTGCCTTTCCACAGCGAATCTGCCATACAACAGCTGGAATGATCTCATAAAAATGTAAAGTTAATCATGTCATGCCCCCTTTACAATCTGCCCAATTGCTTCCTTTTCCTTTCAGAATAAAATCTACCTGTGGTACCTGGCCTGCTAAAGCTGCCTCACCTCTCTCCTGCCACTCTGTCCTTCTTACTCAGCTCCAGTGACACCACCCTTTTCTCTTCCTTGATCTCACCAAGCTTGTTGCCAGCCCTTGCAGGTCTCTGCGTTGGGATGATTTCCCCAGATAGTCTCCTGAATTGCTTCATTTAGATTTTTGCTCAGGTGTCACTTTTGGGGGGACTCCTGATTTGATCACAGCCTTTTCTGACCACACATTACTCTATTCTGTTTTGTTTTTTTTTTCTGTTATTGAAATTTTTATTATCTGCCATGTTATATATTTGTTTTTTGTTTTTTTCATCTTGCTGAACTATATCTCTCACAGAGTGTGGATTTTTGTTACATCCATTGCTGCATTTCCAGAACTCAGAGGATAGCCTAGCTTAAGACAGGTGATTAATGTTTGATGAAGGAATGAATAAATTGTTGAATGAATTAGCTTGGCAACTATTAGATCTAAGCAGAATTTCTGGCCATCTCACTTGATTGGCTTTATGTTATACTTTGGATTTAGAAAAGGCTTCCACATAGTACTTCACTTTAGGAGGTGACCTGAGGGTATAGAAATGTTTCACTTGGAAAAGAGAATGAAGGAAGGAGAAAAACACTTTCCAAATACACTTTTGAGCTGTTTATGTTTGTGGAAAAATGAAGCTCAATTCCACTGTGTAAACTTGGAGAAGTGGGACACAATATATGCAAAACCCAGAAGATTAAAGTGCATATATGAGGTCTCATGGAATCAAGATTTGTACCCGTAACACTCCCCTCTGCTGCAGTTTTGCACATATACTGGAATGGCTGACAGCTGTGCAGTGTTGAATATGGCTGGAGTGGAAGGCCCTGTAAAGAGCTGGGGAGAGGGACCCATAGCTACATCTATTTTGGGCTGGTTGCCAAAACACCAGCTTGAATAAGATGGGGTGGAGCAGGCTGTGAGATGGGTGACAAGAGGTTCTGAAATGGTGACCTTCACTGTTTTCCTCTTCATCTTTATCTGGTTTAAACTACTTGTTTAAAGTCTATAAAATCAAGGTTGAGGCATTGTTTTCTTTTTAGTAGTCTCAAATATTTTTCATGTTGTGTAGTAAGCATTGAATAAATCCTTCTTTACTATTAAATATGCCAAGGAACTAAAAAATAGAATATGAGCTAGTATCTTTTATTAGTAAAATGTAAAAAATAGCCCACATTTTACTGATGGATTAATGAAAAGTAATTTTGTAGGGGGAGAATGGGGCAATGATATTCCTTTCAGCCTGAAGAAGCCAGTTGAGTTATTGACTGGTTTGAAAATAATTATATACAGGGTAGGATAAGAAGGCACAGAACTGTGTTTATGTTCAATTACCAGTATCGTTTCTAATAAATTCATGGCCTGTATATGAGTACATGTAGAGTGGATGTCTATGTGTCCAAAACATCATACAAAAATGGCACAGAAGATACATCCATTTACCTAGGAATATCTCAATCTTATCATTCTTTTTTTTTGTTTGTTTTGTTTTGTTTTTTGGTGCCAGGGATCAAACTCAGGGCCTTGTGCTTGCAAGGCAAGCACTCTAACCACAGCACTAAATCTCCAGCCCCAAGCTTGTTATTCTTTGTGGCAGAGTAGTACTCTATTGTATAAAAGAACCACATTTTCTTTATCCATTCTGTTGTTGATGGGCATTTGGGCTGTTTCCAAGATTTAGCTATCTTGAGACCATACTCTTAAGTGAAATAAGTCGGACACACATATTTAAATACCACATTGTTTCTCTGGTATGAGAAACTGAAAGTGTAAATAAAGACTAACATGTAAGATATTGGGAAAGGGAAGAAAATGTCCAAATGGGAAAGGGAACAAGGGAGGGGGAAAGGAACAGAGGGACAAGAGAAATAAGAAATGGAAGGAAAAAATGGAAACAAAGCTTTTGTAAATAGGGAGGGAGGAGGGGGTGAGGGGAGGGGAATGAGAAAAAAAGAAGCAACAAGATATGTCATGTACAGGTACAAATCCCTTATGATAAATGTTATCACTATGTACATCTAAAATGTACCATTAAAAAAAAAGAATGACACAGAAGATGATAAAATTTAACATGAAAAGCTCATGTTGGTAGATATTGAAACATAGTTTTGAAAAACAGTAGCATCTTGTAGAAAATGAATTTGAATGTATTTTCTGAGAAAGGCTCTGTTCCAAAAGAAAATATAAGCAGTTATTTATCAGATGCATAACTTCAAAATATAATTAATTATCATGAGTTGGCCAGTCTTTATGCATGACTTCTGATTGCCCACAATCTATCCCAGTAATGCACTTTCTCATGTGTTCAATTTTCATTCTACTTTTTTTCTCCACTATTTAAAAGCCTCTGCATTTTTACGGTTTACCTTTGATGTATTTCATCTTCACATCATTCCCAATACTGGTAGTATAAATTGAGTAAAAACTTTTATAGTTCTAATTTACTTTATGCATTTTTGCAAATTTGATTCTTGAAAATGCATTTTCACAATGTTAATTTTGTAAGCATTTTGCATATACATAAAAATGTCAGAACTTCCTCAATAAATGAAAATGCCCTTCTTGTAGATTCACATTTATACAAGATAAAATTTCTCAGCGTCTTGGCTTTTTGGGTGACATAGTTTTTTGTTGATCTTGGGGAAATATTTAGGTCATCTATCATGGTATTTCTGATGATGAGAGTTATAAAGCTGATGTACACAATTACCAGCCATATGCATAAGTGATATGCATTTATACATTTTACTTTTTGACAAAATTTTGGATACAGTTTGTCTGACCATAACTGTTATACTCATGTGACTTTGTATGCCCAAGTGTTTGTGCTTACAAGAATGTGTATTATTATTGCATATATAGAACAGTCTCTAAAGTGTTTGATGTGCTTTTATGTTTCTCAAATAAATCCCTTTGAAAACGTAAATAAATGACTTTAAAATAATTTATTGATTATTTCCAGAACTATGTATTTTTAGATATTGATCTTTTGAGATTTTAGACTTTAGAGATTTTAGATTACAGATTTTAATCTTTCATGGTGTTCGATGTGAGGAAGAAGTTTGGTTATTCATGAAACTAAAGCTAGACCATTGTGGTTGACCTTTAGTGAACTCATGGTGATGGGATAGAAATTACTGAAGTCTGATTTGGGGCAGAAAGAAGAACATGCACAGTATTATATAATGTATAACTATGGCAATCATAATAAAGGGGCTAGATTTTATCATCTGTATATGGGAAATTTCCCTGTTTGAGAGCCTGCCACAGGAGAGGGAAGTGAACTGATTTATGTTTCATAGGACTATTCTCATTGAGCAGGTAGTGGAAGAAACGTGAGGCAAGGGAACCAGTTAGGAAGCAGTTTCAAGCTGTTAAGGATGACGACCTCAAAAAAGAAGAGTTTAAAAAAAAAAAAAGAGTCACTGAAGACACAGAGAAGTGAACATGTTCAGGATACATTGTAAAGGACTGAAAGAAAAGATGGTGCAGACCTAAAGCAAAATTTAGTGTTGAGATAGCAGAGAAAGAACTGGGAAAAGAGGCTGAGAAAAAGTCAAGTGTTTAGGCAAATAGGAGGAAAGTTGGGAGTAGGGAGATATGGAAACCCAGGAGTGTAGAGCGGGCAAGCGTATCAAAAGGTACAATGAAGTTAAAAAAAATATATATATATACACATACATATATGCATATATGTATGTATATATATACATATATATATATATATAGAGAGAGAGAGAGAGAGAGAGATTCAGTGGAGAGATAATCCATTGAGTTTGGCAAAATGGAGATCACCAATCATTTTGGAACAAATTTGAAGGAAAATGCATGAAAATATAATTATAATGATCTGAAAGGGAAATGGTGTGAACAGTGGAGGCAGTTTGCATAGACATTCTTTTGTGAGTCTAGCTATGAGAAAAATTTAAAAAGAATCTAAATGAATGAGGTAAGACAATGCCCCCCTCATACCCAGGTAGGATGAAATAGAGTGTATGTGAACATTACTGAAAATTATCCAGGACGATGTGAAGGTCTGAAGCTCCAAGGGAGGGGGGTCTTGAGCGAAGTCTTTAGGAGGCAAGAAGGGGGATCCAGATCACCACCAATGGTATTTGTTTCTAATAAGATAGTGATATTTTTTTCCATTGTAATGAAAAAGAAGACCAACAGGCACACATGAAGAGATAGATTTGTGTGTTTGAAGTTGTGTTGGTAATAGAATTCCTCTTTGGTGGCTTCTATTTTCTTAGTAGAAATATTTGGACTCTGATGGATGGTAAGAATGTTGATGGTAAAGTGAAGGATGGAAAAATGTGCACCAGCCAGGTAAACATACTTGGGCAAGAAGACAAGAGAGAGAGTAGATGTGCATAAAATATCTAATTGGCTTACTTAAAAATGGAAGAGAGTATTAGTTACAAAGTTGTGAGCCATCAGTATGTAGAGAGTAGAGTCTGGTTGTGAGAAGTTTTCAGTGTCATATTGAGACGTGTGGACTTCATACTATAGGTAGTAGAATGCTGTGTATGGTTTTATGGGGTTTTTTTTTTTTTTGAGGGAGGGAGCAATATGCCAAAAACCTAGGTAGAGCACATGAACATTTCAACTATCTTCAGTGCAGATTGGAGGGGAACAGAGCAGAACCATTCAAGAGGCAAAATCAAATGAACGACCAACCGATCCAAACCAAACACAAACCCTAGTAACACATATGTGTGTGTTAAAAATTATTTAAGATTTATTTCAGAATGTATACCAATCAGTGACTGCAAAGTGTCCGTTCTTTACAGATGGAGAAATATAGGGATTGGCAGCATTGGAAAAGAAAATCTTGACTTTCATTACTGCAACAAATGGATCTCTGTTCTCTGTGTTCTTATGCTCAGTGACAAGAATTTCTTCATGGTAACAATGAGGTGTGTAGCTTTTGATATCCAGATACCATGTGTTCTTTTACATGTCTGTATCTTAATACCTCATTTAATCCTTGCTAGAACATTCTTAATGACCAACATGTAAGGCAGATAGACATTTTAATGAGATAGATACAAAAATAAAGCCCCGAGTTGTGTGTGCTTGAGCAGGTAGGACTAACACATACAAACAGACTAGAACACATGGAAAGCATGTCCGCTTGAGCTTGTGGTACTTTACACATTTCAAGAACTTTAGTCTTGAGAGTGGAGATACTGATAAAAGCTGGAATTATTTATATGAATGAGCAGGATGTCAAAAAGGAAATTAATGTGAAAATCATTGATTTGTAGACGACATCTGAGATTTAGAGTTAGAAGGAGGCCATTTCCAATATGGTAACAATGTCAACTGCATTTAGGGACTAGAAATGCATATAGAATGTTTAGTGAGACGAGAGGCCTAATTAAAAAAAAGCATAAGTTTTAGTTAAAACCTGTGTTGATATGTATCAGCTATGTGTTCTGGGACATGATAAAACCTTCCAAAGCATCATCTTTCTCATACCAAACAGGGATAATAATGCTTGTCTTCAGTTTTCATGAAAACATTTCGATGTAGTTATCAGGCCTGGTACTCTGTGTGTACGAACTATTAGTATGAAACAATATGGAGAGCAATTCATCATTCATTCAGTCTATTATTTTAACAAATATATGAAATCAATAGTTACTCTTATTCATTCAAGGGATAGAGCAGATTCTAAAAGACCCAAGTCTCCACTCTCACAGTGCTTATATTCCTGTGGATGGATGCATGTTGGATGAAAAGGAAAGTTATGTAGATAGAACAGAAGGTGGTTAGGGGAAGTGGTGAGAGGTGACAGATGAGGTACAGCAGGAGCAGTGGCTGATTAGGTCGAGCCTTGGGGACTATGATGAAGGCTTTGAAGAGTGAAAAGGAAAACTACTTAAATCTTTTGAGGGGAACATTAGCTCATTCTGAACATTTACCTTCTGTGTAGGTACAGACTACAGGGAAATCAGGGCAGAAACATAGAGGGTCTTGCAAGAAGTCCAAGTGAAAGACAAAGGGGCCTTTGGGCTAAGTGGGATGGATGTTGTGAGAACTGGTTGGATAATGAATAAATTCCCATCAGTGTGACTTGATGATGAATATACAGTGTGAGAGGAACAAGGGAATCAAAGAAGATTTCTTCTGAATGGAGTTTCTATTTACTGAAATTAGGGAGATAGTTGTCATAGTGGGTACAGGACAAATAACCAAGAATTCTGTAGGACATAATGACTTTGAGAGATTTAGACTTTTTACAGAATCAAATAATGAAAGTTGGGTGTATGTCTGAATTTCAGGACATTAAAAATGACCTGAAAATAAAAATGTGAGAAAAATATGCCCTTCAGTAATTTTTTTAAAATGTTAGAAGAAATCAATATTTATTGTGTAAAAGATTTATATTTATTAATCAAAGGCATAAACCAAAGCTAAGACTGTTAAAACTGACCATAACTTTAATAAGTATATCAACTTGGTAAGGAAATTCTAGCTAAAGCTGATGTAGGCTGTATTAAGTTCCTAAGGAAAGTACAACAATTTTGACACCACTGAAGTAATAATTAGAACTTTTCAGACAATGGGGAAAGTGTAGTATTTGTATAAATGCCTTATTTCAGTGGCAAAGAAAGGTAAATTGCTTGCAGGAAGCTCTGATGATGGGTTCCAGTCAATGACCAGCTGGATTTAGATTATAGTGTGACTCTATAGCTGTCAGCAGAACAGACTAAAGAAACATTTTACCTTCTTGGTAAAGGTTATACAATCAAACCAGATAATGTGGCTGAGAAGAGGCCAGTTCAGACAGGTCAACTTTCTATCACACAACATCAATAGCAAATTCAGAGGGGTCAAATTCCCATCAATAACAATACATCCTAAGAGCAAATTCGTGGTGCATTTCAAATGCCCTGCACTGAGAAAAAAAAGAGGAATCCAGTATTACTTCAGTTACAAGTTAGTAGCTCTTCCAGTACCCAGAGTAATAGGGTGTTTCAGTGGTCTAATGTGAGTGGTCTAAACTAAGAACAAGATTATGTCGATTGATGTAGTCCTTTGATCTGTTGGTAAGTGGTGTTGTCAGTCTTCCATACTGGTGACTTTAGAGCTCATGAGGGGTTCCTAAGAGCTCACGAGGGGATCCACAAAGTTGGAGAGGGTGAAGCTCACAGTTAGTCCTTCACACCATTGCATATCGGTTATTTGTAATGGTGCAAAAGAAGCAGTGGGCTAGGAAGGTTCTGATTAGCCGGAAGCAGGCAACTGCAAAGTGAATTCCTGCAACAATTCCCATTTCAGACTTTATAATGGTCCCAACCTTTATAAAATCCTTCATTGTTTACTTTCTCTGCATCTTTCTATAGTAAACAATTTTCAAGTTTATGGTAACTCTTGAGAATCCAGTTTCTGAGTAATAAGTAGTATTGCTCCAACCTCTAAAATTGGTGACACTACCATAATGCATTGTCTTCTAGTGCTACATCATTTCTATAATCTCCTGTAAAGTTACATTTCTTAAAGACTTTTCATAATTATTTTTAAGGTTGTTCTTAATTTCATGTTGGAAAATAAATCATGTGATGGCAATGATTAGTTTGACAAAAAATGAGACTCAGGTATATAGCATACAGTTTTAGCATCCATTCGGAGCTGAACAGGTAGTGAAACAATTGCCCCACTCCGAATGCCTGTGTCAATGAGCATTGAGAGGACATTGGTGGGCTTCCTATTTAAAAGAGAGAACAATTATGCAGGCTCACCTTTCCCCAAATATCAATGGCAAGAGGATAACATCAGTGATCCAGAGGATGAAAGTGTTGTTTAAGAAGAGATGTTTTTGAAAAAACTGATGACTGGTTTAGTCTGGAGTTTCTCAGGTAGAAAAGCCATGACTAGTCCAAGACTTTCAGGTAATTTTAAAAGCCGTTTGACTAATGAGAAGAGCTAGGGAGTTAGTGAAGGAGAGACTAGATATCTATGGAACAATTCCCGAGTTATACCAATGTTTAGAGATCAGAAAGATGGGAAAGAGCCAGCAAAGAAGACTGAGAAGTGATTTGGGGTAAAATTGAAAGAGCAGTGTTCTGAGGCTGAAAGGAAGTGTTTCAAAAGCAGGAAGTGATCAGTAATGACAAATTCTGCTGAACAGATGAGTAACAGGAGCCTTACTTAGTTGGGCAATGTTAAGATTGTTGGTGACCTTGAGAGGAGCTCTTTTAGAAAGGCTATCAGGAAATGAAAAATAATTAGAATTGGCTCAAGAGAGAATGAAACAGGAAGTTCAGACAGCAAGCACAGACAGCTCTTCTAAGGAACTTGAACTAAATGAAATGAGGAAGATGAAAGGGAGATGTAGTGTGTATTTATGCTAATAGAAAAGCAACAGTAGAGGGGCAATTGACTCAACTGAAATGAGGAATTCTTGCCAGAAGTTGTGAGAAATGTTTGGGTTGTAGATGGTATTGGGCTTTAAAACACAATAGATGATTTTCTGTTATATAGTAGGCAACATGAAGCCTTTGAGGATTTTCGAATAGAGAAATTATGTGCAATCTACCTATGTGTGTTTATAGTAAAATTCACTGAGTTAATTTATAAGCATTATTATCTTTGCTAATCTTAAATATGAAAGGTAGAAAAGTCATTGCAATGCAAAACCTCATTCTTTGGTAGGCTTATAATGCTGTTTCTCTCATATATATGTTATATATATGTGATCACATATTTATTTGTGAGATGTATATGTATATAAATATATATATAACTTAGTCTGTATATACTAGCTTATTTAATCTTCCTAACAATTCCAGAATGTGGATACTATAGTAGAACATATTTTCTATGGGAGGAAATTGAGACAGATTAAGTAACTTTTCCTATGGAATAACTGTAGTGGTAAAGATAATAACTGAGCTCAGACAATCTGGTTCTAGAGTAGAGCATAAAGCACCTTTTGAAATTGCCTTTCTCTGTTTGCTGTTTTCTAAATTGTAAATTAGCTTTAGCCACTTGTACGATTATTTTATAGGGACTTAAAAAAATCACTATTTTGTTTACCTAAATATTCTGCATCTCTATTTCCATTAATTCTACATATTATATTTAATTTCTTTTAGCTCACATATAATATATTTATCATCATGTACAATTTACATATAATCATGCAGATTCATTCTCTGTCATGTGGTGATCAAATGAAGATTCACACAGTTGGAGTATTTTTGATAATAGTTGCTTCATAATTGCATAGTGCTTTATTGTTTGCTGAGCATTACCAGACAAACAATTCCATTTAATTTCCAAAACAACTCCATGTGTGAGAAGGGATGTAAATATTGCCTTTTAAACAAATGAAAAATAAGAGACTGATGGAAACTGGCATAGCACTTAGCTCAGAATAGACACTTTAATAGTTGAATAATAGAATAAATGAACAAATGGTTTGTAGTCAAAAGAGTTCAGAAAAGCAGAGCTTTTATAGAAAGCTGATACTCCTGACTGCTAGTCCGGGGATTCTTTTCATCATACTGCAGCAGCCTTGATTTTGTAATCCTTATTTTTAAATAAAATCCTTTGGCTTCTACGTACCAGCAGTTAATGTATAATCAAAGTGGCAAGATGGAATTTCTTACTTGCTGTATCTTAAATTTAGAATTATTTCGATTGGAGAGCTTTAGTGATGCTGCAGTTCGCAGACATTTCTTTGGGTCAATATTCAATTAATGTCTCAGCAGACTGTTAATAGAGACTGAATTGTAGAGAGTGCTAGTTTGGAGGTGAGGTGGATGAAGAAAAGATGATTCTCAATTACCAAAAATCATTAAAACACTGAAGGTGATTATTTACACATATGAGTGCACTTGTTATTCTGACCTGGGCAGGCTCTGGCCCGTGTAATTCGTATCTTTTTCTCCACATATGTCTCTATTTTGTTTAACAGGCTGTGAGGGCAGTATGCTTTCTGACACTATTTTGGAGAATTTCTGTACATTTGCTTCAGATGATTAGATGCCTGCCAGTTGCCACTCTTGAGCTATGTCTATTCTGAAGGTGGGTAGAGCAGTGCCAGCTTCTCACATTTGTCTTTTAGCTCCAGCTGTGAGTTGTGTCTGGCTTCACCCCCTCTTAAGGAGGGTAGTAAGCAGTCCTTCCGGATGAAGAAGGCAGTGGCCAGGGTGGTGCTGAGGGGCTTGGAAAGGGCTTAGAAAGTGGGTAATACATATTTTTATATTCCTTTTCAGACAAGACTGAGTTCATAAAACCAACAGCTATAAAGTGATAGACATTTGTGAAAATCATGTGCAGTTAATGTTTTGCTCTGTGTGTGTGTGTGTGTGTGTGTGTGTGTGTGTGTGTAGTTAATGGGGAACATGAGCCCTTGCTGAGGAGGAGGAATATCAGCGCATTTTTTAGGAGTATGTGTTACTGTTGTCCGTCTCTGTGGCTCACCAGGCCTCCTTCCACATCTTAATAGGGAGACACCTGTGACTCTGTGTTAAAGTTCCATGCTGCTGCATAAAGCCAGTGAACACAGCCCTGAGGAGCCACTTAACCTAACTCATCTCAGTTGGAGTGTACTGTGATGCAGTGCTCTTTACACTTACAGTCTTACAGAATTATGATCAGTGCAACACTCTCAAAATATATGCCTTAAGTGTTTTTTCTTTCCAAAGCCACATTTGCCATGTGCTATGTAAGAGGCACTTGAACAGCCGAAAATATACTAATGTTTAAGAAAAAAAATTGGTTCTCTTCACAGGCACCCTGCAAACCTGCCTATATATTGAGGCAGAATCGTTTCCATTGATATAAGGATGAAAGTTGTATTCCAGTGTCAAAATAGCATGTCTACTCTGCTTGTCTGACATCAATTAAAAACTCAGAATCCCACATACTGCAGCACTCAGCAGAGAACCCAAGCTTGCATAGACAGCCTCCTGCTGAAACATGTTTGCAGCAGTATTTTGAGATACAGTTCAGTACAAGAGACACGCTAATTATTCAATAAGACAGAACAGTTTTCAAAGTCCATTGCCAGGCTAGGTACATCAGCAGAATATAACATGTCTCAGCTAAAACCTTAGTTTTCTTGTGGAATGTATTTGTGGAATGATAATTAATGTTAGGTCCTCAGGTTTGAGTTTTTAATGTTAGGTCTAGCTTTGAGCTCTCAAGTTAAGACACAATTATGAAAAGAATATGAATATTTCTTAAGCAAAATTGCTGTGCAAATATTAGGTGCTATCAATAGACAGTTGTTGAAAAATGGAATGAATTGAAGACACGATATATTCTGCTTCTTATGGTTCCCCCCATAGGAAATACCAATCAACAAATTTCTCCTGTGGTTTATTACCGGCAGAATCTATTTTTCCATATGAATTCACATTCATCTTTGGATTCTGTTACTTCCTAAATGGTTTCTGAATGATTATTATTTTTGTTATTACTAAGACTCTACCACTAAGTTACATCCCTACCCCCTTTTAAATTTTGTAATTTAGCTGTTTTATATATGTTAATTTTATAAAATTCTCTCTAGATTCCAAATGTTGTAGCATTTTAGAATACATTTCGTCTGTTTCACTATCTCCTCCCCTTGAACTACTTCCTGAAGTCCTCTTGGGGAGTGAAGAGGGAAGGTATACAATAAAAATGAAAAAGAAACCAGAAAGTATTCCCCTTGAACAGCTTCCTTATGGGAAAGGGATCCTCCCACTGAAACTGTGAAGTAGTGCACTCAGTCCAGCGTGGAGCTTGGAATTGGGCGAAGAGGGCACCCAGGACATTGTCCTGAGTGTGGGTCCACCTAGGTCAACCCTTGTCAATCCGGCCATAAGCCACTGTGTCCATCACAAAAGCCCAATATTCCTTTCAAGAAAGAATACTAATTGAACACTAATTCATTATAGTGATGATTTATAATTTTTGACTTACTTTATGTGATTTAAACCTTAGGGAAATGTATTGATTTTAATTTGCTTCGACAAACATTTATGTACAGCTTCAATTTAACTTGGGCAATTTATAGGAACAGCAGATTTTCCTATTAAGCTTTTTGAGTATACTTTATTGTGGGGCACTATCCCTGTTTCTATTCACTTCCTTCCACAAAGAGACCCTTTGTAAGATGTTACATTATTATTTTATTTATCAGTTCTGTCAGTCTACTTTAGGTGGAGCAGAAGACTGAATAATTTAAATGCTTTTTAGATTAACCTAATTTTGGTTTGTATATTATCATATTCTCAGAAGCACAGATTCTAAGTGGGCAGACATGGTTAGGAAGAGTGCCGACTTCCCTGGGCTCTTGGCAGTTTAGCAGCTTGAGAGGAAAATATTTCCGGGTAGTTTCTATCAAAGTGATCTTCATTTTGAACAGAGCAAAACACAAATTGTGCATGATCCTAAGTCTGTGCAATAACGCACTGAGACTAGAGAATAGTGCATTGGCACATTGCTCAGTGATGAGCTGACTCAAGCCATTTATTTCTTTGTCCTGGACCTTGATAGATTACTGGCTTGGAAAGCAGGCAGAGGTGTATAGACACAGCACTCACTTGAACAGAAACTAGTGATACATTTGCTCACTCTTATTGCGTTTTTAATTCAGCTACATGTAAAAAGGGTTCTGTAAGGAAGCGCATTATGATTTATGAGTGTGGAGCCTGTTGCACTAACAAGATTCTTAAGACTGTGTGCATGCTTGTTTTCTTTGGATTTTGAAAAGACAAAAAGATATTTCTCTCCCAACTTAGGACATTGTATGCTTAAAATTACAGCAAAATGTTGATTTTAATTATTTGGTTTATATTTGAAGGAAGAAAGTTATATATAATGAGGGAAAATAAAATTAGTTAATGCCCCAAAGTATGGACCAGCTGGAATTAATTTTCTCATCATCATTGCAAGCTCATCAGTGTTAGCACTGAAAAATGTGAGTCAGCCTCTGACCTAAATGTCTATTTCTCTTCTTCCTGGTTTTGGTTCTGTAAAGGTCTGTTTATATAATATCATATTCTTATGTCGTTATTCAAAACTTGCATTATTTTGGTTTTCAAGTATATAAAACAAAATTTGTGTACATATACACACATACTTTTTCATACCATTTAGTATCTTTTATTTTATCTGATGCAGTTGATCCTGTCAGGAAGGCAAGGTGAGTTTTATATTGAACAGGTTAAGTGAATTTTACTAGGCCTCATGGTGAGTAAGTGACAGATCTTTTCTTAGAACTTGGATCATTTCACTAGGTTCTGTCATGCTTTACATAGGAGATACAATGAGCACAATCCAAGAGACGATGTGGCACCAAGCCGCTTAGTCATGTTGTCTGTTTAGTAGTCACTAGAGGAAGCTGTTTGAAACCATGAGCAACATGGAATCCAGTCATGATGGATGTGGGCTGAGATAGAGAAGGAGGCTGGACCAGGCTGTGATCATCGACACATGACTCATTCAAAAATGAAACATAACCAGGGAATACACAGACCTATGTTTTATATTTAAATATAGTTATCAGAAAATAATTTCATATATAATACAACTTCTAAATCTTAAAAATAACTTATTTGGTAGTTCCGAAAATTGAAACTATTCAGTGGAAATAAGAGCAATTTGATCCTTTATCTTCATTCCAAAATAGCAATGTAAAGAAAAATATTATTAGAAAGTTCGAGAAATCAAGAAAACTTCTGAAGAGGAAAGAATTGATTATTTATTATCTTTTTCATGAATTTTTATGCTTTTGGTAAGTATGATAATACTGTATTTCTGAACAGGGGAGATTTGTGTCTCCAAGTAAGTGTTAGAAACCTAAGAATTTGACTTCTACTTATCAGTGATTGTTTCTTCTTCCTAGCTTTGAGTTCTGAGTCCCTGGCTCTCAGTGCAGGAGCCAATCTGTTTGATTGGCTTTTCTAGTGTCAGACACTATTGTCTGTCAACAAGAGTAAAATGGGGCTTCTGGATAGTAAATTTCGTATCGGATCAACTTCACATTCAAAGCAACTTTTACCCTCTCCCTCTCTCTCAGTTAGGCTCTAGGATAGTGTTCAAAACCTTAGTTCCTTTTACTTTCCTCAAGTTTAGTCAAGAAGGGTCTGGTATACAATATAAAATAGGATATTTATTCCTATTACAATACATTTAGACAGAAGCTTCATTTTCTAACTCGCTTACTGATTGAATACCATCACAATTTTAATAAGACTCGGTAGATACTGCTTTCATTCCGGTAGAAAATAAACACCACAATGCAATAAGGACAAGTTATATAATCACTGAGACATTTCCATTGTCAATTTCTGTATTCATTGTTAAACGGTTCTTGTGGTTATTTACATGTGTAAATATATACACACTGATTAAATTACCACTATGAATATTTATTAAAAAGTATGAATAGTATTCCACAAACAAAAAGTATAACTGCAAATTTTCTTAAGAATACTATGTCTAATTGGGTATGGTGGCACATACCTGCAATCCCAGAACTCTTGCAGACTGAAGCAAGAGAATCACAAAGTTTGAGCTCAACCTGGGCAATTTAGTAGTTTAGTGAGACACCGCCCACCTCCAAAAAAAAGGGCTGAGGATAAATCTCAGTGTGAAGGCCCTGGGTTCAATCCCCAGTACCACAAAAAACAAAACAAAAAAGTCTGTGAAGAGTCCTCATTGCTAGTTCCTCATTTACACCCTCTAAGCTGAGTGAGTCTCTAAAAAATCCCACAAAATCTTCAAAGATTCATGATGGAAAAATGCAAATAACTTAGCCTTCACAGCTTTTTCCACTCATACTGGCTTATGTCTTTTGTTATCTGTGACTGAATAGTTGCTCCTCATCTTTTGCACACTTTTGTGTGTGGCAGAATGGAAAGCACTATTCGAGTCAGCTGTTTCAGAGTTCTCCTGCAAATTCTACAGCTGACTCATCTGTTTCTCTCCAGGAGCGTAAGCTCCATCAGAGTAGAGGCTGGCCTCTTCTGCTTGTTACTGTATCTTCAGCACCTGTACCATTCTAAATTAGATGATTTTTAACTATCTAGATAACTTCATTATGTCGGGCGTGTCCTAGATGCTTGGGGTTAAAAATAGACACAACTCTTGCTTTTATTGAGTTTACACTTTAGAGTCAGTCACATAGATACATGAGGCTAGAGAGTTAAATTAATAAAGAGTAAGAGATGTTGGCACCCATGGTGTGGCCACAGAACACAAAGAGTAATAAATCCAAACAAAAATCGACTTACGTCATAGAGGTGTTAGTATCAGGACTTGGAGTCCTTAGAGGAATGTGGTTAGTCTTGTTTTTAAGCGTGATTTCAGCCTCTGAGCAAGAGTAAAGTGCAGAACTCCAGAGTGATTCTGGAATGCTGGCTGGTTAACAACTGTAGGCACCCAGGACCTAGAATTCTTCCTCTGTCTGGTTCTTATTGTTTGATAATAGCAAGATGTTTCCCAAGCTGAGAGTCAGTGGTGATCTGAATGGAAGCTTCTGCCTGTTTTTAACCCCAATGGTATCACTTTGAATCTCACTCTGTATAAATGGGAGAGTAGTGGGAGATGTAGATGATTGTAAAAGAAACTACCGTACTTCTTAGAAAAGCACATCGTATTTCAGCATTGCACAGTTTTTTCTTTTAAAAAAAACTTCCCAATAGTCTATTCTTTTTTTAAATAGATTTTTATTAAAATTTATCCAAAATTGCACAAAATTACAGGCCATTAAACAGGCTTACAGACCATAATACCTTGTGCCTTTTGCTTATAACAGCGAGTGATGTAAACAACCACACAGATGCAGCATTAAATTACAACTACATAAAGTTAAGGTAGTACCTAGTGTACGTGTTACTGTTTTGAATTTGGGTTATTAGGTTCTTGTTTTTAGGGTATCATTATTCCTCTGGATTCCCATTCCCCTCCCCCTTTGCCCTGTTCTTGTTCCCTTGGACTCTTTTCCTATTGGCTTAGATCTGACCTTTTGCCTTTTTGTAACCATTGTTTACCATTTTCTTTTCTTTGTCTTTTACCTCACTCAAATTAGGGATACCATACGGTGTTCAAGCTTGTGAGTCTGGTTTATTTCACTCAACATTATATTTTCCAGGCCCACCCATTTTCCTCTAATTTGTCCTTTATAGTTGAATAATATTCTATTATATATAAATACCACATTTTGTTTATCCAGTTATCTGTTTTAAAAGTCTGAACTAGGCATTAAAAAAAAAAAAAAACTCCTACTCACCCAAATTATGTCTGAGATGTTGACCTGTACATTTTGAAATAAGTTTTCTTTCTTTTTTTAAAGCCACATTCAAATGACCCAAAATGGCATTAGGTCAGTTCTTAGAGATTCTTTTGGCTTTTGGTTAAAAGTCTGGTGCTGTGTATCCTTAGGCCTTTGGGAAAAATATCATGTTATTGTGTAATCTGAAAGAGTAGTTTATAGCAGTCTAATAAGGGTAACGTATAGTTTGTAGCCAAATTTCCAAAAAAAAATGTCTGTGAAACTTAAAAAAATTGGATTCATGGGATAGGGACAGAAGTAAAGAAGTTCTAAGTATATGAAAAGGCACAAGGTCAAAATTTTTAAGAAAATATATTCTTTTTTTTTTTTGTGGTGCCGGGGATCGAACTCAGGGCCTTGTGCTTGCAAGGCAAGCACTCTAATCACTGAGCTAAATCCCCAGCCTGAAAATATATTCTTTTGATCTCCCATTTTTTCATCAGAATTTAGTCATTCTGAAAACTGCCTAGTAATACTTAGTGACATTAAGTATCTGTATGCTCCATGACTCCCACATCAGGCCTAGGAATACTCTACTGGAAATGCTCACAAAGGTAAAGGGATATGTTTGGTGATTATGATTATCTGTCATGCATCTATAGTCAGGAGATGGAGGAAGTATTTTCTGATTCCCTTGTGCTATGGTTTCAGGGATATATTCCTTTGGGAGAAAAAGGACTTGGAAGTCATTCTGAATAATGTGTGAGCATGAAATACACTTTAAAGAAAATTTACATCAAAGAAAGTAAGAAATTATTTTCTAAATAAGCAGTAGCGACAGTGCTTCTAGTTAGTTTGGTATTTAAGTATATTGTTATGAAACACAGGATTGGTAAACTCATATATGGGATTTGGGATGGGGGATGAACTTTGAGGGCTATTAACTTTTCTTTTTTCTTTCTTCAAGGCTTCATTTTGGAGTCTTCTATTCTAATTCACCATATTTCCATCTTCCACCCAATGTCCTTCTAGATGTCTTTACTGGACTGACAGAGCTACTTTGGGGTAGATGGTGACCCTGTGTTCTTCGTGACAGTTGTGTTTTTCACTTTAAGGCTGGTTTTCCATTTCCTTTTTCTTTGCTTTAATTCTGATGACACTTTATTCAATTCAGAACTTTTTATGGGCAGTACTTCAGTGAATTGCTAGAATGCATTTTAGCTCACGACTTTTGCCCTCTGCCTGTATTCTAGTCCTACATACTCACTTGTATTTAACCTTTAAAGTGCAAAGGGTGAGCTTATGCTGCCAGTTTTAAGTTCTGCAAAGATGATGCAATAGGTGAACCATTATTTCACTAAATTTTCTTTGTTTTTTCCTCATTTGTTCATAAAATATAAAATAAAACCCATGACCTGTAGGATGTTCGTCAGCAGCTTAATTCTAAAGCCTTTGTTGAAAATTTCCTTTGCATGTTTATCCAGTAAGACTGTGATTCATGTTAGCATATTCCAATTCCACTTAGTTATTGGTTCCTCAAATGATAATTACTATTTACCTAATTATGTGGTAAATGCTGTGCAGTGGAAGGGTAATTAAACAATATACCGTGCAATTACAAAGTAACTATGGTATTGGGGGGAATTTGTTTAAACAGAATTCATTTTTATGGTAAATTATTGGATAGAAAGAGAGAATAACATCAAGTGATCTGTACAAAAATGGCAAATGTCATTTAGTTTCACATTATAACCTATTACAGTTTAGCACTGAAGAAACAAAGTATATTCTCCAGTGAAAATGAATTTCACACACTTTCTTGGTACTGGTGAACTAGGCTCTTGGTTGATATGATTGAGAAGCAGTTGTAAGTGTTCACTGAGGAAATATTGATAATCTCTATGCGTAGTTTGAAAAACAATGCAAAGATAGGCCAGGAATGACCATGGTTGGTAAACCTAGCTCCTGCTCCCTTCTTACAGTTTCTTGAAGTGTGCTACATGGACTGCTGATACCACAGTTGTGGTGGGCTTTGGGCCTGCCAGGGTGTTCTGGTCAAATGTCTGTTTTGGAGCTCTTGTGGCTCTAAGATTCTAATTTAGTAGGTCTAGACTGAAGGCTTGAAATCTTCATTTTATCCAGTGTTGTGGGTTAGATCTAAAATGTCCTTCAAAAACTCTCGAGTTTGGAGGTGGGGATTTTGGAAGGTAATTGGATCCTTCTCAGCAGTGGATTAACTCATGATGACTTCTTAGCTGAATGTGCTATGAGGAGGTGGGGCCTGTTTGGAAGAATTAGGTCACTGGGGGTGGAGCTGGAAAGGTGTAGTCTTATCTCTGGCTCTTTCTCTCTGTCTCTCTGCTTTCTGACCATCATGAGTTGAGCAGCTTACCTCTGCCAGGCCCTTTTACCATGTTGTTTCTACCTTGGAACAAGCTGATTTTGGACTGAACCCTCTGAACCTATGAGCCAAACAAACTTCTTCTTTATGTTGCTAATGTTAGACATTTTGTCGCAGCAATGGGAAACCTGACCAATACACGTAGATAGACTCAAATGCTCCCAAGTGACTTTAAGACTTCTTCAGCTTTAAGAGCCACTGAGCACCATGAAAGGTCTGTGGGTCTAAAATGTGTGAGTGTGTGGAGACCTGTGGGCTCTTCTTTCTTCAGTCGTGCCATACTTCTATCTGACATAGGTGTATGCCAGTGCTCCTTTCTTATGTAGGCACTTATTCCATCTCTTTTTCAATTTCAAAACACTTTTTGGAAATCACTGAATCCTCAAATTAGAGCAATTGTCACAAAATATTGTGACATCATTAAGTCTATATCCTGGAATGTTGCAAGTGATATATTTATTTTATATATATATGTATAATAAATGCTAATTAGGACGTCAGATTCATTACAGTTACTTTAGATGATATTTATAGAGAATTCTAGCTCTTTTGGAGATTTTCCTTAAATTCTGCTTTCAAAATAAGATTTAATTTTACTGAGCAATTATGTAGGGGGTTAAGTGTTCTATATACATTATTTCTTTTAATCTATAATATCCTATTGAGAGAAGTAATGTCACTATATTCATTTTCACGTTGAAAAACATGGCACTGTGAAGCTAAGTTCCTTGCACAAAATCATACAGTTCATTAAATGTTCATTGCTAGATAAAATCTGGAAAAATGCTGCTTCCAAGCATCTTCTTTAGGGGCAATGTTGTAGGAATGTTTTCATGATTTTTATAAAAGGAACTCTAATCTAAAAGAAGACGAACCCTAAGTTACTGAAATAACTGAAATGATTTAGTTTCTTTCTTCTTTATTCCCCACTCCTTGCCCCCATCAAAGAATGTTTGACCTGTTTAGAAGAATCAGAGCAGCACTGAGCTGTATGAAAGACTGGCTGAGAGAAAGGCTGGTACTTACAAAGTGGCTCTTCTGCATTGATTTATTCTTCCATGAGAGACAAAGTGAAAGAATGGTCTTATACTCTAGGAGACTACAAAGACTTGTTCAATTAAATGAAAGCCATCAAATGAAAAGTAGGCATTTATTAAGTGACAGTTACACTTAGTTGCTTCAACTTCATTGGTCTACCAACTGTAATGTAGACAAATACAGTTTTATTCTTTTTATAGGCCAGATATGGGGTTCACAAATGGAATTTCACAGCAGAGGATGCTTCAGTCAAGACAGCTTGCTGGTAGTAACACACACATTGTCTAGGTTTAGTGACGGAAGCCATAATACTCACTGCAAACAAGCCAAACAGGACAGTCAACAATAAGGCATTTTTGTTTTATGTTTTGCTAGAGTTCTTTATAATATATTTAGTGTGAATGTGGCTGTGAAGAACATAGACTATATTTCAGGGAATGAGTTAGTTAATCTTATAAATGTTTATTTAATGTTAGCCATTTGGAACCATTTAAAAATTTGGAGATGAAACGTTTTTCCAAAGCTCTAAGATTTTAAGTGGTGATCACGACTATTTAATGATGATTAGTTAGAAAATAGTACTTCAATCTTTCTTTTGAGATTAAAGTATATATATAGTCTAGAATGTAAATTCATATGAAAAGTTGCAAGATTTTTTTGCTTAGAAAGAATGATTTTTAAATTATATCATTTCTTCTGTAATGTTTGGATCACAATAAAAATTGGTGGCCAGATTCAAAGTAAAAGCTGATTTAGAAGATATGTATATGTTTCTTTTTACTTGTTAGGATAGCCTGCTTTAACATTGTTTCTCTGATTTTTATTTTCAAATCCGTATATGAGCTGTGAGACATGGTCCATCAGAAATATTGGAATACATCATTTAACAGCTTATAATAAATATGTTTAATAAAGGAGAACAAGCCCTTTGTCTGCATTTGTGATGATGTATGTCTCATAATAACTCAGGTTGTTGGTTAAAAGGATATTGCTTTTTGATTGGGTGACTAATGGGTTCATAGTGGCCCAACCTAAAATTTAGATTAGTTACCTACTCACACAATTTAGTAAGTGACTATTTCCAGCTTTACTGAGATATGTTTGGCAAATAAAACTTGTATATATTTAAGGTGTACCATGTAATATATTGATATGTATATGCACTGGGAAGTGTTCACCAAAATAAAGCTAATATAAAAAAAACCCAAGATATATCATGTACAGGTACAAATTAACTCTGATGAATGAGGTTGTTATGTATATCTAAGATGTACCAGTAAATTTTAGTTCAATAAAAAAAAAACGGAAATAAAGCTAATATATCAATTACCTCACATACTTACCTTTTTGTGGTAAGGACATTTAGGATCTACTTTTTTTGGGGGGTGTGGTGCTGGGGATCAAACTCAGGGCCTTGTGCTTGCAAGGCAAGCACTCTAACCACTGAGCTAAATCCCCAGCCTAGGATCTACTTTTTAATAGCACATTTTAAGTATAAAACGCTTCGTTATTAACTATAGTCATAATGCTGTACATTAGGTCTCTAGAACTTATTTTCTAATTTAAAGTTTGTACCCTTTCACCATTACCTCCAAAGAGCATCATCAGACAATTCTCTCTTGATGTTTCAGAGTAAGATTACAAGTAACTAGAATTGTTTTCATCCCTACACTAGAAATTGTGGGTAAAATTTATAAATTATCACATTAATCACAATAGCTAAAATATGGGAACTCCCTGTTGATGGATGAATGGATAAAGAAATATAAATTATATGTGTGTTTATATATATACACCATGGAATATAATTTAGTCTTTAAGAAGGAAAACTGCCATTTGTGACAACATACATGATCCTGGTGGACATTAAGTGAAAGTGAAACAACCAGACACAGAAAGAGAAGTACTGCAGGATCTTGCATATGGGAAGAATCTAAAAAAATAGTGAATACATTTTAGAGTAGAACGATGGTTACCAGGAGTGGGGAAGAGGGTGTCCTACATGAGGAATGTAGGTCAAAGGGTACAAAGTTGCAGTTATGGAAAATTAATAAGTCTAGGATTTGTATGTACAGCATGAGGACTATAATTGATAATATTGTATAGTATATCGGAAATTGCTTAGTCCATTTTATGGTTGTAAGGCACACACAAAGAGGTAGCTGTGAGGATATTGGCTGGACAGCAGGATTGTTTCACTGTGTGTATGTACATCAAATCATCACATTGCATGTTTTGAACATATACAATATAAAAGAAATTTATTGACTCATCTAGCTTTGATCCAGATATTTGCATTTACAAAAACTACTAAATCCTCTCCAAATTATTGGTTATGTGGATCTTTGTTATTAAGTTTGTCTAAAGTGTATCTTGTCAATTGGTAGTGCATGTCTAGCTACTAACTTAGATAAATTGGTAACAAATGAGGCTTTTTTATCAGGCCATTTTAGAAAGTTAAAAACTAATGTACCTTTCTCCCTCCTTTCATAAAGCACACAGATTTTTCTACTGAAAGTAACTGCACTGAGTGGTAACTTAAATACTAGTATCCCTGAAAATCTTTTACCACTGGAGTACATTCTGCCATGAGTGTTGCTGTACAAAAGACCAGCTGTTCCTGAGTGGTGTGGCTGTTACAGTAGTGTGAATTGCACTTTTAATTTGTCTTCAGATCTGACAGCACATCTAATTATACTTTGTAAAACCTGTTTTGAATGATACTTAAATCTTCTGTTGAAATATATTTACATAAAAGTGAAGATTAAATAAACACTTTAAAGTTGTATCAAGTTACTTCAATGGAACATTCTTTCTGCTGCATTTGAAGCATAATATATATTTTGTTCATACTAATTTTCAGTGGTGCCAATAAGTGGCCAGAAACTATTGATTAGAATGTGAATGAGACCTAAGAGATGACCTTTTCTTGCTTTGAAATTATCCAGTCACTTAATCTACAGGTGTGAAACCTTTTTCTACCACTCAAATTTTTTTTAATTATCTTCAACTTACACATTTGGTAAAAGTGGTGGATAGCATAAGAGCATATGTTATTATATAGAGATTGAAGTATTCAATTTTACATCTTAAAATGATAATACATTATGTTTTTGTTCACTTTTTCATAGTCATTTTCTGTCTCTGTCCTAATTTTTAACATCGTAGCTAACATAATAGCTGGTCTACTTCCTAGAGGATCATTATTTTCACATAACATAGTACATATTCTTGTTCTTCTCTTCCTTTTTTTGGAGAGTTTTAATAGGAATATTTATTGTATTGATGAAATTCTTTTTTCTAGACATCTAATGGTCTTAATTAGTACAATCCCTCCTCTGGTTTTCCAGCTTGGAAGTACATTTGGAGCTTTGAAGAACAATGGTGACTGGCTCCCATCCTTTGCAGAGATTGTAACTTAATTGTTCTGGTGTGCAGCCAGGATCTGGAGGGCTTTGGAACTCCCTAGGGATTTCTCATGTGGAGAAGAATCTCACAACTACTCTGAATGGCTGATGAAGTTTCCTTAAATAGTGCTGTATTAACTCAGTGGTTTCCGACCTGTCTGCACACGGAACTCAAATGAGGAGTTTCAAAAAATAATGAAGTCTGTGTCCTATCTAGGAGCTTGTGATTTAATTGCTTTGAGTGGTGGCTTAGAATTGGAAAATTTTGAAATATCCCATGTGATTGTAACATGAAGGCAAATTTGGGAGCCACTATGTTAAACCTATAATTTAAAAAAAAAATCTAGGTAATATTTTCCATGGAAATCAGAACTTATATACTGTCTTAGTTACTTTTCTCATTGCCGAGATGAAAGTACCCAACACCCAAAGTTAAAGGAGGAAACGTGTAGAAAGGAAAGGTGTTGCTCACAGTTTGTAGAATTTTCAGTTCATAGTTGGCTGGTTCCAATGCAGGGTGACATGGCAGAGGGGCATCCCACAGAGGAGAAGCAGTTCATGGCAAAGCAGGAGAGACAGAAGGCAGCAAAGGCAGTAAGCAGCAAGCGACCAGCAGCAAGGGGCCAAGAGCAAGTGAAAGCAATAGCCCTGTTTCTGTCCTTTAGGATGGGTAGCACCCATGCCCAGGATGGGCCTTCCCATTATGCATACCCAGAACTATGCTGAACCAATCAGTGGACTAATTTAGTAATCACATACCCTAGATGCCAGTGTCAAACACTTAATTGTGACATAATGCACTGTAGATTCAGCCACCTCTGAAAAGCCCTAGCTGTGACTACATAAGACTTTGGGGAGATATCTAGACACAAATCATAACACATATGTTTGCAACATGTAGTCATCCTTGGAGGACATGAGTTTGATTAAAATGGGATATGGGATGCTTTTCCCTTCAACTGTTAATATCATGCATGTGAGAATATTAGAGAGGCACTTGGAACTCTGAACTTACATTTTAGTGATATGCTTTTAATTTGCATTCATAGATACACTCCTCAGAAGTAGAAGTGGACCCAAATGACCTTTACTAACAGTGTCTGTGATCTCTTTTTGACAGGTGTATAAAAACATTCATTTATTTTTATGAGCTACATGATTGGAGGGTGAAAACAAGCTGTTATTTTTACAATTTACAGGAATATTTTTATCTGAAGTGGTAGTATAGTAAGTGTTCTATTTCTGGCATTAGTTTTTGAACAATTATTTACATAGGTGAGAAAATAATTTTTAAGTACGATTTAATCAATTTGAGTCACCAGCTGTTTGTATAAGCCAGATTCTCAACTTCCTGTGCTCACTTCAGCAGCACGTATACTAAAATCAGATTCTCAACTTCCTAAGCATGGATTTAAACTGTCTATAGTCCATTCGACCCCAGGTTAATGGTTGCCTTGTAATTTCCATCGGATATTTGTGTGTTTCCTTCCTTCCAACATCTCTGTCCTTTAGCTCATTTACTGCTACCAATAGTCTTTATTTCCAATTCTTTTTTTTGTAGGTACAAGTCATTTCATTATTTTAAAGAGTCATTCCATTTGTTCTCTTTTCACTGTGGTCTTCATTTTGTCAATTTTTAAAAAATTTGGTTGCTTTTTACTTCTCTGTCCTTTTTCCAATTCCATCTTCCTAATGTTTTCCAGTAAAACCCTAATACTACACCTATCAGTTAGTTGGGCTTGGGCAAGAAAAGCAAATATACTCTTGTGAATTCCAAATATGAAGTTTTTAATACAGGGATTTTGGGCTCCTAAAAACTTGGGAATGTTTGGGAGAGTGAAAATCTCACCATTTTATATCTTTATTAATTTGGGTTCATCTGTTCTCCATTACTGTTCTATATTGGTAATGCTGAAGCCCTAGTCTAGCTGCTTGACTTAAAATTGAATTTAATTTGTGTTCTTCTAATAAATTTTCTCTTCAAGACTTTGAGTAAATTTAAGAGTATTGTATAATGTACCACTTTCTCTCTGACTCCTATCCATCATTCAAGACCCAAATAGCTTTTCCAGTTTTTTTTTTTTTAAGGAATTCTTCCCTGAATGACCTTTCTCATGTGACTCATAGGGGTATTCTATAATCCACTGTTTTTATATCTTCAATTTCCCCTTCCTCTTTATTCTGCCTTGTTTTCTATACTCTTCAAATTTCTTTCCATTTCTTCACTGACGTTCAATCACAGCCTCTTTTGCTATACCCAGTGACTTTTTTTGGTCTTCATTCTTTTAGAACTAGTGAGTCATTAGCCATTGTATGTTAACTTCTTCTTTTTGAGAGTCCTAGAGCTAAACGCAGACAGGCCAGAAGAAGTGACCTTTTAGCTTACTAGTTATATATATATATATATAGAATGAATTTCTATATAGTTCTCTCTCTCTATATATATAGAATGAATTTCTCATAAAATTTTTATTTTAAGTGGTACATGTTTGCAGTACATAACAATTGCATTCTACATGGGGAGTTGATACATGTATGTAACACATCTTAATTGTTTTTTCATTTCCTTCCCCTCCCTTCTCTCCCCCTCCCTTATCTTCCTATTTCCTATTATCTATCTTTTATTTTGTTCTTTGTTTATATTTTGGGTTTCTCATGTGAGAGAACCCGTGGAATATTTAGGCTTGTATGTTTGATTTGTTTCACTTAACATTATGATCTCAAGGTACAACCATTTTCCTACAAATGACAAGTGTATCTTTCTTTATGGCAGAGTAGTACTCCATTGCATACAAATGCTGTTTTCTTTATCCATTAATCTGTTGAAGGACATGTAGGTAGTTTCAAAGATTTAGATGATGATCACTTTCTTTCATTAAAAAAAAATTTTTTTTCTTCTGCACCCCCAGTGTGACCTTCCTAGTCTATGTGTACATGATGGTTCCGTAGGAACTTTTTAAGTGATGACCATTGTTTTTATTAACAACTTCCTTTCTCTTGGCTTTTAGTATGTATTTGTTAACTGACCAATTATTTGAAAACAGTTCTTGTGTTATGTCATTTTCTTCTGTAACACCGTACTTTGTGTTTGTAATGTAAAATCTTTCAGTCTTTGGACTTGATCTGCCATTTAATTTTTAATACCATAATTTCTGAAGAAAAAAATCCTTTTGGTCAAATAGATGTCCCAGATGTATTATTCTCCCTTTCTTATTTACACCAAGTTTTGTTCTTGTCACATTTAACAAATTATAGCTGTGACATTATTTTTTTTCTTTTGTGACCATTATTTTTAACAAGTTCAATATTTGGGGAACAAAAAAAAATCAGATATGTATTTTATTAAGAAAATTCAATTCTTTAATCAATTTTAGTTGTTAACATATTTTACTCCATAAAATTTTAGCCATGGTCAGTTTTATTCTGATTTGGTGATATCTACTGATAATCTCCATTGTCAATTGGATAATTGACTGATTTTTAATTTCATATTTATTTTTTGTGCCAAAAATAATAAACAAGAACATTTTTATTATTTATATTTATAAAACGATTTTTTTAGAGAATTAAAGACAATAATTTGTTGCATCATTGGGTCAAAATATTCTTAGGGTTATAGTGATAAATTTAAACTTCTGGGGCTGGGGATTTAGCTCAGTGATTAGAGTGCTTGCCTTGTAAGCACAAGGGCCTGAGTTCGATCCCCGGCACCACAAAAAAAACAAAAAAACAAAAAAACAAAATAAACTTCTGCTGTGAGTCTATGCTTCTTAATATGGCTGTCAAGGTTCTTAACATTCCAGCTACATATTCTTTTCTGATCTTTATCCTGACCATAATTTTGCTTTGGCCAGACTAGATTTTTTGACATTTTCTTAAAATGTGGTAACCGGTTTTTGCATGCATCTGCATGTTTTCTCAATTTTCTGTGTATGGAACATCACTTTGTTTCTTTCATTGTCCTGTGAATTTTTACTGTTTTTAAAAAAAGAACAGGTCAAAATTTGTTTTGAGTTCTCTGATTTCCAAGCTTAGTTCATCTCTTTCCTTTGTGTAATTATGTCATTTTTTTTTTTACCTTTTAAGAAGTATTTATCACATTATGTTACACATGCCTTCCCTATTAGGCTGTGAATTCACCAGGTTTATATCCTCTTTCATTCTTTACTCAGTACCTAATATATCTTTGACTAGAAATACGTATGATCCCTGCCTCTTATACATTGCCGTCTTATGCAATGAGTAAAGTAAGATTTACCCAATTAGACCAGGTTCCATGTTTTTAAAATAGTCTAATGGTCACAATCTGGGTCAGGATTCTCCCCTTTTTTCATTTATTTCATCTGGTTTCAGACTTAGCGATAAATTGTAACTTTTTATGTATTTTGTATAATCTCACTAACAGTGGGTTTAAAAGTTAAGAAGAAAAATAATTTGACATAGGTTTTTAAAAGAATTTTAAATGCACATTTTGGCTAGAACATGAATACATTTTTCCTTAATAATTACAAAAGTGTACTGTTCAGGCACAATGCATTTATTGACTTCTTATGGTGGCATTCTGTACTACAGATATGAGAGGCCCATGATCCAATGTCACAAAGATGCCTCTTGACTTAAGGAATTTTTAATGCATTTAAAAGAGGAAAAAATAACACTCACTAAGTGTTTCTTGTATGACAGTCATTTTGTTTGAATTTTATGTACGTAATTTCATTTAAAATTCATAATTGCATTGTTTCATTGATGAAAAATGGAGTTCAAAGTAATTAATGAATTCACTTAGGTAAACTTGCTTGTGAGAAAATTTGAAAGCAGTCAGTTTACATGTCTATAAAGCCAACAGTCTGATTCTACCGTTTTTAAAAGAGGTATTATTGCTAGCAAAATGAGAGGTCACAGAGATCCGAACTCTAGGGAAAGTTTTCCTTTTCTCTCTCAGTTTCCTAATATAATTGGTTGAAATAATAATTCTCATGCTATTCTAGCTGAATAATACTGTTGTAATCAATTGAGCATGAGTGTATGTGAAAAATGATTAGCACAGTACCAGGACAGAGAAGCTGTCAAAATTAGAAGCAATTGTGATTATTAGAATTACTTAATCACATTGGTCTTAGAAAAATGAATAAGCCAAACAAACCTACACACATTCAAAGAAAGTCAGCAAACCCCAAATGCTGAATTTAGGCTTAAAGCAGCGATGCTGAGGTTGAGGCCCGTGTGTCTATCTCATATTTTAGTTCAATTATTTAATATAAGCAACCAGATTTAATGTAGAGTATTAAGTCACCTAAAATATGGAAGACTGAAATACCAGCATATTATACTATAATTTATGTGTAGAGTTCTAGCAGAGTTCAAAGAAAACAGCGTTCAGCCTGGTGAGTGAAGACACTGCAGATTGGGAGTACTGGCAGAGTTTTAGTGGAAGTGCTAGAAGAGAGCTTCTAGAAAATACGTTGTGCAAGTAAAATATCATGATAAAAGGCTCTGAAATAAGGATAAACAAATTGTATATGGAAGGAGAAAATAATGTCAGCCCAGCATAAATGAAGTTTAAGAAAATGTCATTTCTAAATACCTTGCCATATTCAGTGGATAAAATTGTACCCAATGTGAGAAGGGAGCAAGGTATAGGAATATGTTTTCTGTGATAGTATGGTGTGGTGCTGTTAAGTGATGAATACCCAACTGAGCCAAAGGGAAGACCTCATTAAGCAGAGGCTGCCCACCATGACATTACCAGGCCAGAAAGACTGTAGAAGTGTGGAACTGAAGCCTTGTTTATGGGACTCATTGCTGGTGTGTCCATCATATCTGGAGTAACTATAATTTTATTTATTTGAAAATGGAGGCAAATGGCAAATAGATCATCTTTATCTTTTTCTCTATTTATATTATACTACATAGAGGCAGGAGCATCATAAATCCTGACTGTAAGTGTTTATCAGTTTGTTTTTTTATGATGTATTTTTGACTCCCTCTGTCACTGTTTTTGATTGATTTTCAAGTTCTGAAGTGAAATATTTGGTATTCCAAAGGAGGATGCTTCTATGAACATTACTTTGAGTGCTTCACAGAGTTGGTTCAACTTTCACTTCAATTTCTAGCACCTCACATTATTATAGATTGAAAGTACAGTGCTGGCCTGCCAGTGCTTTTTGATGTAATGCACGTGGTGAGCTGGATATGTTTCATTCAAACTGATAGAATGAAAAATAAGAGTGCAGTATGTACTTTAGAATCAAATCATTTCACTGGATATGTAATGAATGGCTATCAAATTTTCTCTAACTTAGTCTTATATTTAATTTATGGGTTAGAGGACTTTCACCTTCCTTCTGCATATAGGACTTCTACGGAGCAAGGATGCTTGTTCACAGATTCTTGGGAGCAAGTCCTTAGGCTCTTGTCTGTAAGCCCACTGAACATAGCAGAGTATTTAGATTTAGCATGTGATTAACTAGTGTCTCTTAATTGAATTAATTATTACCTAGTTACTGAAAAATATGTTGTTCTTAATACTTAATACAATTGAATGTACACATAGAAAAAAATACCCTTCTATGTTACTATCTCACTGAAGCCTGACCTGCAAGAAAAGATCAAGATTGCCTGTGATACAGTACCCCTGCACTTCTCATCTTTAATTTGGAGTAATGTTAAAATTTATTTGTAATATATATATATATTTTGCTTAATGTACTCTTGACCATTATTCTATACGTATGCTGGTCATATGTAGACTTACTTAACACCATGAAATATGCACATAGAAAAAGATAGATATGGATAAATAAGTTCCATTGAACAAAGGAGAAAATTATATTTATTACTGAAATTTCCTATTCAAGTGCTGTAAATGCACACATAGATTAAAATGCTTCATGAGGAAGTTGGAAGATGGAAATCATGTGAGCATAGCTGAAAGAGAGAGCAAAACATCCTGTACTCCAAGCTCCCCTGAGATATTTCATGTAATGAATGTCTTCTTTCCTTGGAAATTTTTGAATTCAGATCTTTTATCATTTAATTCCAAAAGGGCACTAGTTACCTTTCCAGACTCAGTGGTTTGTAAGAGAGCAGATTTAATACAGGACATTTACAAGTTGCAGTATTCACCCATAAGCCCAATGCAGGAAGAGTGCCGAATGTCCATCTATGCACTGGAGACCCAAAAGATCCAATCAAGGGCTGGGAGCCCACAGCACTGTCCCGTGTATGTCCTTTTCTGCAGATGCTGGCTGAAGAAATCTTTAATGGAACCAAAATATGATGCTTGCAGCAGAGATGAAGACCAGAACTTCCCTGAACCAACCTCCATGACAGCAAGGCCCTGAGCTCCTTCTTCGATGGGAACAGCTGACTCCCCTTTAGGAGAACCAGCTGTAGCAGAGCTTCTCCTGGGAAACAGCCAGCATCTATCTTCTGCTCTCGTTCTCCTTTATGTTATATCATCAGCAATCCTCAGGTGGATCCTCTACGCCCAGAACCAACTCAGTCCAGCTGGGCGTTCCTGCTCAAGTTGACCACAATAATAACTCCACCACAATAAGTATTTATTCATCCTTACTATATGCGCAGCCATGAGCATGATGATATAGATGATTTAGAATACGATTAATATCACTGTACACTCATACAGATTTAAAACAGTAACATAAAATAACAACTATTTGTGAGGATGAGAGAATGGAACTCTTGTACATTGTTGGTTAGTGGAAAAGTAAAATCCTACATCTACTGTGGAAAACAATATGGCAGTTCCTCAAAAATATCGAAAACAGAATTGCCATATGAGCCAACAATTCCATGACTGGGGATACATTCAAAAGAACTGAAAACAGAGTCTTGAAGAGGTATTTTTGAACTCGTGTTAATAGCAGCCCTATTCACAAGAACTGAAAGGTAAAACCAACCTAAGTGTCCATCAACTGAACCTAAGTGTCCATCAACTGATGAATAGATAAAGAAAATGTAATTATACAGTGGGATACTATTCAACCATGACAAAGAATGAAATCTTGTCATTTGCAACAACATGGATAGATTTGGAGATCATTATGTTAGGTTTAAAAAGCCAGGTACAGAAAGAAAAGTATTACATGACTACACTTAAGTGTGGAATATAAAAATGTTGATATCAAAAGTTGAGAATAGAATAGTGGTTACTAGAAGCTGGAGGAACTAGTGGGGAGCCTACTAGTAGGCTGGGGATTAATGGATACTAATTTATAGTTAGGAGTAAGAAGTTCTGGTCACTATTGCACATTGGGATGATTTATATAACAACAATGTATTGTACATTTCAAATAGGTAGAAGGATTTGGAAATATTTCATCGTGAGGAAATAAAGTGTTTGAGGAGATGCATATGTTTAAACTGATTTAAACACTACACAGTGTATATACGCATCAAAATATCACTCAGTACCACATTACTATGTACAATTTTTTAGTGCTTTTATGTATGAGTTAAAAAATAAATTTAATTTAGAAAAGGAAATAAATGACTTAATGTTGCTAACTGAGCTATCTGGGCATGTAGAACTGCCCAAACTCAGAGGCTTGATGCAGGGGCAGATTCTGGTAGACAGCAGGAAGGAGGCTGTTTCACACAGGGTGAGTGTGGGGACTCTACTGTGTGGTGTCCAGCAGAGTCAGAACACAGAACATTCTGACAGCATTACTCAGAGAGCAGGTCATGGAAGGGAGAATCCTCATAGAGGAAAGACAGGTGATAATTCAGGTTTATTTATTTATTTATTTTAACAAAAATCTAGTTAAAATAACAGTCTAAATTAAGATTTTTGGGGCTATATGGTGAAGAATGAGAAATTGGATTTTTTAATAAAAAATTTTCATATAATCTGAAAAGAACAAAATCCAACATAGACTATGTACAATGACTTAGACATTAAATAAAAACAAAATAGGTCAAAAATGTTTTTGTAACTCAAGTCACATCCTCTCATGACCGAATCTTTTAAAATTATAAGGTTGACTATAATTATCTACTTTTGAGTTTAATGCACAGAGGTAAGACATCGCATAAGGAAAAGGTGACCAGATCCAGCCTTAACAAGCATAAAGGAAGAATTATTTCAGGGCAACAACTCTACTTGAGTTCTGCTTTGAATTGAAGCCATGAGCAAGTACTTAAATACTTTTCAAGGAGTCGAGTTAAAATATGAAGATAATAGGAACTGATGAAGTTCTATATTAACTATAAAGTGCATAACCTCATAATCTTTAACAATGACCAGTGAAGAATGCAGGCAGCATTTGGTTGGTATTAATATCAATCAACATAAGTAGAGAAAGTGTAATAATTAAAATGTCTGTTACCTGCTACATGGAATTACCAAATTCTAGTCAAAAGAAAAATCAATAAATATTTGGGCTTTTTGACAATGAAAAATCTGGTATTCTGAAGTCAAAACAGAGTTGAATGTTATCTCCGTTTTGTGAAGAAGGTATTAAACCTGCCTGTCTCAGACATCAAATGAATCTGGAGCAAAGTGTTTGATGGTACAGAAAAGACTGAAACAAATGTGAAAAGCTGCTAAGGTATTACCTTCAAAACAAATAAGAAAGCCAATCACATGGAGTACCTGAAATTTTACCCTTCTACATAAAGGAGGAGTAAAAAGCCAGCTCCTTGGATGGGATTTCAGTACTTGGTATGAATCTCCGCTCTGTGATTGGGTCTTTTGGTGACCCGGAATGAGGTACTTATCCTCTTTGGGCTTCTTAATCTGTAAAGTAGATAGATAAAGAGCGTCTCCCTTCACATTAAATTCATATAAAAGTACTGTAGATAATATAAGGTATTATTTCAAGATAGAAGTTCTCAGACAACAAAAATGAACATTTAACTTTAAATTAGAAACCATATAATCTTACCGGCAAAATTGGCTACCATTTTTATATAACATTAAGACTTGGATGGATAGTATATAGCCAAGTAAGAATTATAGATCTGAGTTAATAGCAAATACAGAAAGGAGAAAAAGGAAAAGTTCTATTTTCTCTGTTTTTGTCAGGTTGCACATGTGTTGAGATGTTGTAAATGTTTAGTCTATGGCCAGAGCAAAGAAAATTTGAATTTGGAAGTTTCTATTTGTTTTTTGAAACAGGACTAAGTGGGCTATAATAAAAATATACATAAAGGTGATAAAAAGCACGTGGAAAGTAGTATAACTGATTGAATCATACAATTGGTTAAATAGCCAAACAAAATTATGATTTATCATTGGAGGTTGCATGTTATGGTGATGTGGGTAATAGCAGTGAGTATATAAATGTATGAAACTGACCAGATTCCAGTCCTTGTGTAATCACTCTATGAGATGTTCAGAGTCTTATTTTCTTATCTAAAAAATGAAAATAATGGAGCATTGAGCATAGGGTAGTTTTAAAGATGAAATTAGTGAATACAAATTTAATGAAAAATAATACCGTATAACAAACATATTTAGCAAAAAAAAATACACCTAGTGATACATTAGATATTGGGTATACAGCAACAATTAAATGTGCTTTGTTCCCTTAAATTAGGCTGCATGCAGTGGAGTAAGCACCTTGTCACAATGGATGTCTTGAGGCCACTTCCTAGAGCTGTGTATAGAGTGAACACGGGGCAGAGGGACAGGAGTCAGAGGTGTTTTCTAGATGATCTTGAAGACACAGCAAGAGCATCAGGCACCATACAGGTTCTAGTTTTTAAGATTTACACCCATAGACAAAATGCAGAATGATTATGAAATTACTTAAATATGAAACTTAAAATGCGAAATTAAAAATAAAAATGCGATCTTAAAAATCAAATCAAATTCTGTCACAAAAGTCAGCTATATTTTTCTTTGATTTAAAAAAGGTAGTGGAGGAAAACATTTTGTTAAACTGTTCTTTTATAAAAACATTGCAAATATTTAAATATAAAACAAAGAGGTGTTTAGTTTTGTCTGAACAAAAATGTGGAAACTGAGACATAATAGGTCAAATTGGTTAAATGAACTCCCATATTTATTGGGTATGTTAGAGTAGACACTCTTCTGTTTTTTTCCCTCCACACGAAGGTTTAGTGGTTGATGTTCAGATGCTGGACTTAGTTCCAAGGTCAATTATGGTGACCTCGCCATTGTTCTACTTCATTTCCCTACTTGCTAAAGAATATATCAGATATATATATTACATTGAATAAAGATAACCAGTAGACTTAATAGAAGCATTTGTTAAATTGGTCAGATATGCACAACTTAAAAGAAGGTGATCAATAGATTTTCTTTGTTTTATCTAGAAACACTACCTAGAACACTACCATTATAATAGTGACAATACTATAGAATGTTTAAAAATATTTTTTCCAGACAAGTAGCAGATCTATCTGAAGTAACTGATGATATCTAATTAAACTATAAATCAGAATTTGAAAGGATAAGCATACCATCTTCTTGGATTAAGGAGGCAAAATCATGAAAATGTCAACTTTCCCCAAATAACATATGTATTTCATGCCATTTCAGTTAAAATTCCAAAACATTAATTTTTAATTGGATAAAATAATCTCATAGTTCATATAGAAGAATAAATATCTAAGAACAACCGATAAGAATCTGCAACATGTCAACAGCCAAGTGTCAGTTTTATATGATATGTCAGCACATACTACAAAATGCTCTAAATCGAGTTATTTTGGAATAGATGATTTAGAAAATTACAGAATAATAAATATGGTAAATATAAGGAATTAGTATTGACAAACACAGTGTCTTCAATTGCTCTTGAAGTGAATAAAAATGGATCCCTCATTTTGCACCATTCTGAAGAATAAATTTCAGATTAAAGTGTAAAATGTAAAAAAAATTATATAAACGATGTCAAAACAGGGTGGCTAGGAAGACATTCTTACCCAAGACTAATAACCCGTTATCCCTAAATAAGAAAGATTTTTTTTTTAACCACTTGAAATTTGAAACGCTATGTGTGGAAACCTATACTCTCAACAAAGTAGAAAAACATGACAGACAATACATCTAGTAATGATGGGAAATATTTACACAAATAAAAGAACTGGCAAGACAAAGGCAAATAACCCAAGAAAAATAAACCATTTTATGAACATATGCTGTACATACAAGCAAATACAAATGGTCAACAAACATGAAAGTATGGCTTACTTTATTTAAAGAAATGCAAAAGAAAGTGAAAATAACCTATAACTAATATTAGAATGACAGAAAGAAAAAAGACTATAATAAAAATTATTATTAGAGATAGGGGAAAAGTTATTCATATGTTGTTGATGTAAACAGCCTTTTTCAAAAGTCACTGAAAAATTCAGAATTGCAGTTCTAGAAATTTATACCATAGAAGCAAAAGCATCTACATGTAGGCAAATACACTTTTTTTTTTCCTTGTTGAAACCCAGAAAACAAAGCACACATCAGTAAAGTATATCTGTGTTTTGGAATGCTATGTAGCTATTAAAAAAAACAAAATACTAGAGTTATACTGCTTAAGTTGGAGAGATTTTATAACATATTATTGATGAATGCAAAAGAAGTTTAATAATTTGACTCAGTTTTTATAAAGCAATGAAAAGCAAATTCTGTGCAGGTATTATATATATATTTCTGTGCACATTTGTGTCTGTTCTGTGTAAGATTATGTGAGAAAATCTGAAAGGACACAAACCAGGTCGCTAATGTACTAATGTAGGTTAAATGAAGAATGAGGAGGGGGCAAAGAATAAGGGAATGTGTCAGTCTAAGGAAATAAAGAAGTGGGGGGAAAAGACCACTCTTCCCCAAGGTGTGTACACATGTATTATTAAAGTGTGTGTATATATGTATAATTTAAATTAGAAAGGTTAACAAATTAAAGAAGTTATTGGAATATGAGAGAAAAGACATTGAAGGGTAACTGAATTTGCTTTTACTTGCAAAAGAAGTTATTTTTAAATTTTAATACTGTATTTTTTGTAACAAATTAAATGTGACCCACCTCAGAACTGAAGCCATGGCTCTGAATCCCTACTTTCAGCAAGGCTTCTGCTTATTTTTCGTCTCACAGCACAGGTAGACAGTAATTGTGTTTACTGGAAATCCTGGCGGAATGGAAGAATCATTTGGCGCTCAGCCAGACACCCTGATAGACTCCTGTCAGCCGCTGTCCATCCTCACCCTCAAGCTCCAATGCCCACATAGAGAGGCTCAGATTCAGATATCTGGAGAGCTAAAATGCTTGTGTGATGATTCTAAATGCTATACTTTTATTTTACTGATAGATTACTTTCTATTTTAAGTGAGAATTCTGTTGTTGCACGTGAATTGTATTAGCTCATGCTAAGTTTGAAAAGAGTAGTTAGCAATTCCTTGTATCTCATGGGTCCAAATTTATCCTCTGGGTGGACTATCCTTAAAACAAACATTGTGTGAATCCTGGAGAAAGAGATTTCTATGGCTTGTTATGATTTAATTTTTCTGGAATTATCTTTTGAATTTTATCTTTAACTAAATATGATAATTTGCCATTAATGCTCTGTCACAGTAAGGATGTGTTTTCAAATGTGTTGGGTAAGATTGCCCTTCACTGTGAATTGCAGAAAACAAGACTGAGGTGGCATGCCTTTTCTCACGTGATAGCAAGTCTGAAGGAAACATCCCAGAGCTGCAAAAGCGGCTCTCCATGTTCATCTCTACCCCATGCTCCTACTTTCTGTTCCATTATCTTTAGCATGTGTCCTTCATCATCATGGTCATGACAGAGATGCATTTCATCAAGGAAGGAAGTAAAGGGGGGAAGCAGCTGCTTATGTCACAAAAGTGGAAAACTTTGCTACAAACTTTCTCTTACATGTTGTTCAGGACATAAAAGAACTATACAACATTTCACAGATGGCTGCAAGGAAGATACAGACTTTGAACTGGGTACACTGTGGCAAAGACTTTCTTCTTGACCAAATTTTCGTTAGGCTCCTCTGAGCCCTCTTCTCAGCTAGCCTTTGACCGTGGCTCCCTCCTGCCTTGTCCTTTCCAGCCAGTCTCAGCAAAGCATCCTTCTAATTTTGTTATGATATGATTACCCTTGATATCTGATCACATTCCTCATCTGCCACCTTTGATGTATAAATCTTTAGCCCGTGTTTAGCAAGAATCCTGTTTGACCAATTTACTAAGAGCTCCCTGAGCCTTGACATCCCCTTTTATTAATTTTCCATTTATTGACCCTGTCACTGTTTCTTGGCCATAAATCCCTAGCTGTCTTTCCTGTATTCACGGAGTTGAGCCAGATCTCTCTTCCCTATTGCAATCATCATGAATAAAGTCTTCCCTACTGTGTTAAAGACTATCCAAGTAATTTTTTGTTTGATAATGACCATTTGGACAGAATTAGAGTTCTATTAGGAAAAAAAGAGAAAAGAACGGATAACAGAAAAGCAACCACAGTAACTATAACTGCAACACCAAAGGTCTCTTCACTCTAAAAGCTAGTAATTTATATTTGAGAAGCAAAAATCAATACGGAAGATAAATCCCTGTGAATCCAGGACTTACATTTAACTTCTACCTCTCTGGGTGATATACCTGGAACTCAGTAAAATGAAGCTTGTAAAGCTTTCCACCTACATATTTTATAGTATTGTGAAGTTTTAATTAGGTAACAGTTTTAGAGTGATTTGAAGAAAGCTACTGCAAGTACATAATGCTTTGGTGGATAATGTGAGAGTAATTTCATGAAATCTGGGTAACTGTCAGGTAATTAAAGGCAAATGCACTGTAGATGTGTTCTGTGACTTCCATTAGTGTTCGGAAGCTGACACACCCATTGAGGAAACAGCAGATTTCAGACTGCTCTGAAATGATTCTTGAAAAATTGTTAAATCTCTTTGAAAACCACTTTCACCATCTGCTTGTGAAAGAATTGAGTTGGCTGCCTGTGAACTTAGCAATTAAATGTGCTAATATGGATGGAGGAGAAAATGATTGCCACACCTGCTTTTTTTTTTTTAAACAACAAAAAAACACCAAAATTCCTCCAACACCCTCAGAACAAAAGAAAAAAAAAAAGGAGGAAAAGAAAACACCATCTGGTTTTCTGTGAAAACAAACCTTAACATTCTTAAAAACAAATCAACAAAACCAACAAGCTCTACATTTTCAGATATTATTATATGTACTGAAAATGTAGGTCATTTTACAACCTTCTTAACGAATGTTAGAAAAATTAAGGTTCAAGGCAAAACTTAAACTATTATAATTGTGTTTTCTTCCCTTTTAGATTTTAAAACAAAAGAGGAAACCAAGCATGACTGTAAATGAGAGTCTTCATTGTATTTTGTCAGTAAAATCCTTTATCTCCCTATAAAGGAAAAGGGTGATGGATTAATCTCAATTTAACAAGTATTACTGGGTGGAAATTGGCACTTATAAAGCCAATACAGGAATACATTGCTGAAGAATGCTTTCCTTTCACGAAATCCACTGAAACAAAATGCAATGAAATGGAGGTGGATACCTGAAAATTTTTAGCAAATATAAACAAAAATTTTTTTTGAAGGTGTTGGGAATCGAACTCAGGACCTTGCACTTCCTAGGCAAGTGCTCTACCACGTGAGCTAAATCCCCAACCACCAAACAAAATGATTTTTGAAAAAAATCTGACCAACTAACATTGAGAAATTAGTAGGCTACTAGAATCTAGTGTTCTGATTACTGTTACTCATTTATGTGTTATTTTCTCCTAATTAAATTGTCTGCTCTTATCTTGTAGATTGATTATAATAAGACAAAATTTTAAAATTTTCTTAGATGTGATGCTATTTAAATTTTAAATTCACTAGAATTATATCATGAAATATGGAACATTCTGAGCGCTTCCTGGCGCCAGGGCAACAGGTATAAGAGATCATTGTATGTGTTTAGCTCATGGTTGAGCCAAATTTACCACTCTGATAATGTCTAGTGTGAGAACCACATATCATTGGAAATTAAAAAAAA